>WEDG01009477.1:0-122727 GCA_017591395.1 Schistocephalus solidus | reverse complement strand
TTCCAATCATCGGGGACCGCTCGGATTTCAAAAAAGTACACTGTTAGGACGATCAACCATAAAAGACTTAGGTCTAAGTTACACGAATAAGCAAGCAATATCTCCTCATGCAGATCGAATTTCTGCAAAGGCTTCACAGATATGTGGTTTTATATCAAATAATATCTTCCTTCCGGAAATAAAGTTAAACCTATACCGCATGTTTGATCTTCCTATCCTATAATACTGCTGTCCCCTCTTTGGGCTGATGAACGCCTCTGACCGCAGTAAGATTGAAAAACTTCAGAGGGTTTTTACTCGAAAACTATTTTCTCTTCCTGGATCCAGTGCCTCTTATACGGACAGATGCCAGTTAGCAAACATTAAATTTCTGTGGGTTAGAAGACTCGAAGCCGGTCTCTGCTTCCTGTTTCACGTTAACTCTAGCCCAAATCTCCCACGAAATTAACGCTCTCACTCGGGTTGATCGACCCTATGCCACTCGCAATTCCTCCATGATCATTTCACCACCCCTTAGCTCCATAACTAACCGGTCTCAGTTTTTTGCCTTCAAATATGCTTTTATATGGAATAATCTTCCACTGCAAATTAGGTTGTCGTCTAAATTAGCTATTTTCAAAACCAAATTACGCAAAACATTTAACTTCGGAAGATATAAAGTCCTTATTGTCTGTTTCCTTCCCAAACTCGCAACTTTTGGATTTCGAAAAGGGTCCTCCTGGTATTTGAGGCAGCTCCCTCGATATTATATTGGTCTCTAATTATATTTCCATCATCCTCTGCCGAGTCAATCTTTTCATTTACTTTTTGCCCCCCCTCATTTTAAACTAGCATTGTCAACTCTTGACAACCTTGATACTTTCCGCCGCTTTTGAAACCCCGACGATGGTCACCAGGTTAATTTGATGATCTCGTTACCTCTACTGTCCCCTCTTCGTTTCGACCATATTGTCTTTGATGAGTTCGTCCTCTCTTACCTTCAATGGTGTTTATAAACAGTAGCTCTGACTGCTATATTATCTCTCAACCGACAAGGAGCGTTCCGAACCCTCATACGTTGGCAGCAACATCACAATACTATCCCATTGCATTTAGCTATTAATTATTTAGTGAAGTAGTTTTTTCTCTTTTTTTAAATAAGCGGCTTGCCGAACTCCGCCTCCGATTTAACCGTATGAGTTTTTTTAACTGCTTCTTTTCTAGTTCACCGTTCATGTTAAAGATTGTTGACTGTTGTTTTAAAAATTGCGAATCGTTCTGAATCGGACATGCCTACCATATTGTTCATTTCTGCTGTTAATATGGCTGCTCACATAGTGCAGCAATTACCCACTTTCTATTTATTTATACCGCGATACTAAGTTTGAAATGACGGGGCTCTCTGGGCCTTTAATATAAAATTTATTATTTATTATTATTTTTATTTGGCACAGAATAGAAGGCGCGTCGTTAGAAATTGTTATCGAATTTCAGCTCCTTTGCGTTTACGAAGTTTTAGTCTCTACCTTTGTGTAGAAGACACGTTGATTTGGAATAACTATTGAGTGGATTGTCCAGTCTCTAAATTTGGGAAATATTTACTTGGACTTAACGATTCTGCAGCTATCCAAATATTCCGTCACTGAGGATTATTCAACGTCCAGGACATTATTCCTACGAGAAGTACAATCTTCAACGTTCACTTGCTTCCAAAATTCACGCCAGCGGTGTGCTGCTCTAATCTGCTTTCAATCAGGGAAGGAGAAGTCACAACAAAGGCTGAGTCGTTGCATGCTTATTAGAAGTCTGACTGCTGAATACTATTGCAACCTAGCCCAGTTATTTAAGAGGATTTATAAATTAAATGCTCCATAACTAACCGGTCTCAGTTTTTTGCCTTCAAATATGCTTTTATATGGAATAATCTTCCACTGCAAATTAGGTTGTCGTCTAAATTAGCTATTTTCAAAACCAAATTACGCAAACATGTAACTTCGGAAGATATAAAGTCCTTATTGTCTGTTTCCTTCCCAAACTCGCAACTTTTGGATTTCGAAAAGGGTCCTCCTGGTATTTGAGGCAGCTCCCTCGATATTATATTGGTCTCTAATTATATTTCCATCATCCTCTGCCGAGTCAATCTTTTCATTCCATTTTTCTTCCCCTCCCTTTAAACTTGCATTGCCATCTCTTGACAACCTTGATACTTTTCTCCGAATTTGCAACCCCGACGATAGTCTCCAGGTTCTCATGATGATCGAGGCGGGTTCTGATGGTTTCGCCTCTTTTGTTATGGACTATGCAGTCAGCAATGTCGCATCTCGCTGATGATCTCTTTACCTCTACTCTCCCCTCTAAAGTCACTTTAAAGTCACTTTATTGAGCGAAGTAGGCTTTCGTTCTTGAGCTCCCTATTCACATGCAAAAAAATGTCAATAGTACAAACGTTTACAGTGATATATCTGACAAATAAAAATGTAGGTTCATCGATATGTGTGGGCCAGGCGCAACCTGCCACTGTTTACACAATCTTCATTATATTGAAAATAGTTTCTCAGAAAATGAGTATCTAGTTTGAATTTAATGTGTCAACAGTTTCTGAAAGGACCACCTCGTCAGGGCGTCCGTTCAATGCTCCAAGGACCCTCTGCGAAAGGCGTTCCGACGGACTTCCGTGTGGACAAACTTCCTCTGCAGTTTAAAGGGATGGCCCCGCAGATGTTCCGTCCCAGCCAATTCGAAGAAGTCAGCAAATTCTAGGGCACAATCGCGGCCTCTGACAATCCGGTAGGTTTGGATGAGGTCACCGCGTAGTTGCCTGTAATTTAGAGGAAACAAATCAAGTTCAACCAGTCTGGCTTCGTAAGGCAGATGACTTAGATTCTTGACCATCTTCGTAGCCCTCGCCTGCACTCGTTCCAGCTGTAGCTAATCCTTCTTAAACCATGGACGCCAGGCCTGGATGGCATATTCCAAGTGAGATCAAAAAAATTCCCCGTAGGTTTTTCGGAAGAGTTCCTTATCTCTCTGCAAAAATCCACGTCTGAGCGCAAATAAGACCTGTATAGCGCGTTTAGCTGCCTTTAAACACTGTGAAGATGGTTTAAGTGAGGAGTTTATTAGAACACCGAGGTCCTTCTGTTCCTCAACAATTGAAAGGGGCTGCCCATTGAGAATGTATTGGTAGGAATCATCCTCCTCACTAGTCCTTCTGGTACGCAGTCTTAGGACCACACACTTCCCAACGTTAAATTTAAGAGCCAACGAGCAGACCAGCTGCTAGGAGGTTGAGATCCTCTTGAAGTGCGTGCCTATCGAAATCAGATCTGATGACCCTCCACAATTTAACATCATCTGCAAACATGATAGCGCTGCAATCCAGGTCGTCGACACAGTCGTTGATGTACACTAAGAAGAATAACGGCCCTAATACCGAGCCTTGGGGGACACCACTTAGAATCGGAGTAGGTGTTGACCTCGAGGTATCGACGCATACAGTTTGCAATCTATCTGTAAGAAAGTCTGTACTTCATGTCAGCAGCATTCCTCTTATGCCAATTTCAGATAATTTGTAGATGAGACGTTTGTGTGGGACACTGTCAAACGCCTTCTTGAAATCAGTGTATAAGACGTCAACCCTACCATTTTCGTCCAGTGCACGAGTCCACTGCTCTGTGGAGAATAATAAACTAGAAAGACAGGAGCAATTCTGTCTGAAGCCATGCTGGAGATTTGAGAGTAATTGGTTTTCCTCAAGGAACTTCATGGTTGCCTTCTTGATTATTGATTCCATTATTCTACAGCAAATGGAGGTTAGACAGACAGGCCAATACTTGCTGTTATTAGATCGAGCCCAACTCTTGTAAATGGGGTATATATTTGATGCCTTCCATTCAGATGGTAGTTTTTATGATTCAAATGATAAATTTAATATATGCGCTTGTGTTTCGGAAAGTTCGCCAAGAATTTCTTTCAAGAACTTTGCCGCTAAATCGTCCGAACCAGATGTCTTTGCTTCTGGCAGATTTCGCATTTCTCGTTCCACGAGAGGTTCCGGGAAAAGTATATATTCAAGCACTGGACCAGCCTCTATAACAGCACTGCTGACGTGGACAGGCTGAAGTTCCAGTTCTCTATTGAATACTGAGGCAAAGAACTGACCCAAGTGCTCGGCTTTATCGCAATTTTCAACGACTTTAACACCATTTCCATCCATAAGTATTGCAACTAAGTCCTTATATTTTAATCGACCATTGATATAATGGAAAAAATGTCAGGCTCAATTTCCGCCTGCTGGAAAATTTATGATTCATAGCTCTTCCTTGCCTTGCGGATTATTTTTTCTACAGCGTTTCTTTGTTGACGAAATGTTTCGAGATAATCTGCTGACTCTGTTTCCCTTAATACCTTCCATAGAGTCAGCAGCCAAAAGTTTTGGAATGTGTCCTGAATGTAGAAAACTAGTGACAGTTCGCGTAAACAAGGGATAGCTTTGCTGAATTTTGATACTTCTAGGTAGCTTATTCCAGATTGCTATAGCGTATACCAAAAAACTGTCGGTATCTAACTGAGCGTGCTAAAGGAAGAAATAAAAATACATCTCGATGACTGGTGCGCCGAGATTGGTCAAGGTTCCTCAGAGATGAAAGGGGGTTAAATGTGCGATGGTTTAGAAGTTCAAACAGTAAAAATGTCCCTTCTGTAATCTACGTAGCCACAACGTGTCGAGGCTTGTAAGCTCACAGCGTTGTTGGTAGGACAGGTTTCTGTGCTCTGAAGTTAAAACTCTTTTAGTAAAGAAGTGCTGGACTGATTCTATCTTCCACTGTTCACTCGCGTGCAGAAACTAAATAGAAACGAACAGTATTCCAGACTAGGTCTGGCATACATTTTATAAAGGCTGGTCCTAATATTGACAGTTTTAAAATTTCTGAGAATAAACCCAGTGGTTTGGTGTGCTTTCGATACAATCAGGGCGCAGTGCTCTGACAGATTAAGCCTACTAGAATATGATATGCTCAGATCCTTTATAACCTCGGGCACATTTAGGTCCTGACCGTCTATGCTTAGATGAGCCTGACGGTTGTCACCACTAAGCATAACGGATCACTTGTGCCGAGACAGCGAAAGGCGCCATGTGCGACACAACTGAGCGAAGGCTTTAAGATTCTTTTTAAGAACTCAATCAAGCTCTGGCGATCAGCTGGTTTATATCTATAGACAACTTTTAAATCCTCAGCATACATAAAGGGCCTACCTTACTGAAAACAATCAGGAACATCGTTCACAAAAAGGCGAAATAGAACCGGGCCGAGGACGCTTCCCTGAATAACTCCACTCTTCACGTGCGTGGGTTGGAGATAACATCCGAAATTTGAACTCGCTGTGCACGAGCATTAAAATAGGTGGATATTAGGTTCAAAAGCTTATTACCTTTGCCGAAGGAGGTTAGTTTCAGCAGGAGGAGATTCAGTATAATTCAGTAGCTTTCCCCATGATCCCAGTAGCTTTCCCCATGACTTGGAGAAAGGACTAGCGGTAATTTAAGTGACCCTATTGTAACTACATTTTCGCTACCCCGAGTCGCCCATGAACTATGATGTCTCCTTATATCACCAGTCATTCAAACGATAAAGTCATACAGACGTACACATTAGGTGGTCCACAGTTTAAAATGCGGCCTTTTCTTTGGATACTAACCATAATCAGAATTCAATTCTGGATCCTAAGATGCTGAGGATTTAAGAACATTGACGCATTTTTGTGCGATTTTCTTTCATACGCCTAAATGATCAAGAACAAATCATCTCGACGTTTCATCATCTCATTCTGAATTGCTTCTGTAGTATTAAAATTATCTACCACCTGACCATATTTTCCTAAGCAGTTTTTCTCTCCTACCTTCTATTCAAAAATGAAGGCCTATTGAACTCTGCCTCCATGGTTAAGGTATGATATTTTTAACTGCCTATTTTTTCTAGTTCACCATTAATTTCAAAACATCACTATCTATCGACCTAGCAGGACTAATTCTGTCATTATGATTAAGTATTTTTACATTTTATCAGCACACATTGTCATAACTTTATTTCGTTTCTAATATTTCTTTAGACAGTGCCTTGCCAGTGCTAACCAAATATAAATTCAAAATTCTTAAGATAGGCAGAGCCTTTTAAAACTTTATTTACCAATAGACGTTAGCAAAATAAGCCGATGTTACATGGCCATTGTTGTTTTAGTATATCGATCATTGCTGTCGACTAAATATATGTTCATCAAGTAAAAATTCATCAAGTCTTCTTTTAAACATTTCAATGCTTTCAGCCTGAACAACCGAAGTTGGCAGTTTGTTCCATTCTTTAATCACCCGTTGGGAAAAGAAGTTGGCCCGCACTTCAATTTTGGCGTGGTTTCTTTTCAGTTTGTATTGGTGACCTTGGAGACTTTTCATGTTTGCCAATTCAAAAAAATCGGCCATATGAAGAGCACAATCAACTCCTCTGACCAGTTTGAAGACTAAGATCATATCCCCTCTGTATTGCCTATAAGAGAGAAAGACTTTTAAGTCTGTATAGTCGGCCCTCATAGGGTAGGCATTCCAATCCGCTGACTAGTTTCGTCGCCCTCAGTTGAACTTTCTCCAGCAGAGCGTAGTCATGTTTAGTCCATGGGTGCCACGCCTGAACGCAAATTTTCAACACTGGTCGGCTCAATGTTCCAAAGTGCGCCCAAAAAGCTCTCCGTCAAATTAACGAAGGATCTCTTGATTGCGCCTAAGATACACATAGCTTTCTTTGCTATATTCACACAGTGCGACGATTATTTGAGAGTAAGTTTTATCCATGTACCCAAGTCCTTTAGAAATAGTTGGCCCACACTTTCAAATATGTTGGCGAGTGTAGAGGCCAGCTTGTCTGTGAGTTCTTTGAGAACTTTTATGGATATACCATCTGGGCCTGGTGATTTAGTTGGCTGTAGCTGTTTAAGAGTTTTTCTTACTGTGTCCATTGGGAACAACATCGTGCTTATTTTGTTTGTAGATGTGGCAGTACTTTAGTATTCTTCCTCGTCAAAAGGTGGTTCCTCTGTATACACGGACATAAAGAAACTGAATAAGAAGCTGTACTTATCAGAGTTATCAGTAATCCTGTTTCCCTGATAGTTTTTTAGACAAGGAATGGAGTCCCGATTTCGTTTTGCCTCATTTATGTTAGCACAAAACCTTTTCGAATTTCTCGGTATGTCTTTGACTATTTCTGACTCAAAGGATGATCTTTCGTTTCTCAGAAGATTCCAACACCGATTTCGCTGTTTCTTAAAAGCGGAAAAATATTCCGGTTGTAGATATCTGGCATATGTTATCCACGGTCTACTTTTCTTAAATAAATAAATTGTATATATAAGGTCCAGAGGGCCCCATCATTAAAAACTTAGCATCGTGGTTTAAATAAATACAAAGTAAATAATTGTTGCACTATGTGAGCATCCATATTAACAGCAGAAATGAGTAGTATGGTAAACATATACGATTCAGAACAATTTGCCATTTTTAAAACAAAAGTCATCAATCTTTGGCATATACGGTGAACTGGAAAAGAAGCAGTAAAAAAACTCCTAGGTTTCAAATCGGAGGCAGAGTTCGGCAAGCCGCCAATTTAAAAAAACAATAGGAGAAAAAAAACTGTTTCACTAAAAATTAATAGCTTAATGCAATGGGATAGTATTGTAATGTTGATAACAACGTATGAGGGTTCGGAACGCTCCTCGTCGGGTGAGAGATAATATACCAGTCAGAGCTACTGTTTATAAACACCTGTGAGGTGAGAGAGGAGGAACTCATCGTAGACAATGGGGTCGAAACAAAGAGGGGACAGTAGAGGTCACGAGATCATAACGCGATGCGACATTGCTGACTGCATAGTCCATAACAAAATAGGCGAAACCATCAGAACCCGCCTCGATCATCAACAGAACATGGCGACTATCGTCAGGGTTGCGAATTCGGAGGAAAGTATCAAGGTTGTCAAGAGTTGGCGATGCTAGTTTAAAATGAGGGGACGAAAAAGTGAATGCAAAGATTGACTCTGCAGAGGATGATGGAAATATAATTAGAGACCAATATAATATCAAGGGAGCTGCCTCAAATACCAGGAGGACCCTTTTCCAAATCAAAAAGTTGCGAGTTTGGGAAGGAAACAGACAAAAGGACTTTATATCTTCCGAAGTTAAATGTTTGCGTAATTTGGTTTTGAAAATAGCTAATGTAGACGACAACATAATTTGCAGTGGAAGATTATTCCATATGAAAGCATATTTAAAGGCAAAAAACGGTGATCGGTTAGTTGTGGAGCTAGGGGGTGGTGAAATGATCATGGAGGAATTACGAGTGGCATAGTGTCGATCTACTGCAGTAAGAGCGTTAAATCGTGGTAGATTTGGGATAGAGTTAACGCGGAACAGGAAGCAGAGATCGGCTTCGAGTCTTCTAACCCACAGACATTTAATGTTTGCTAACTGGCATCTATCCGTATAAGAGATACTAAGATTACTTTTTATTTCTGATGTCACCCACTCGCTTCGGGAGACGTACGATTCCTTTTTAAGTGGGCAGAATTTCTCTACCAACTGCTGAGTCAAGTTACTAACGAAGAATCAGGCAGCGTTTGGGTCAGGTACATGTGCAGGGCTCCCATTTAATAATCCATTATTTTGGGATAATCTCCTTTCCCCTTTCTGTACGACGTTTAGGTACAGAAAAATGACTGTGCTCCCAAGCAAGTACACAATGATCACTTCGTCCAAGCGGCACTTAAGAACTTAATGCAAGGAGGCAATTGTCGTCTCTACTTATGATTAGATCCAAACAGCTTGACTGCTGCCCATTTCGGAACCACGTGTCCATTGTGACATGTTGGGTAAGAAACTCGTCATTTACAAACTGAATTAATTTCTTTTCGAATGAATTCTCTGATCGCGAGCATTACATTGACACCCAATCGATATCGGGAGCGTTGAAATCTCCAAGTATTAATAAGTGTTTGTTACGGCAGATTTGCTTTACCTCTGTGATGAGTGCTTCGTCCGTGTCCGATCGCTGTCCTGGGGGTCGATATACCACGGCAATATAAAGGTCTGGTTGGTTTGGGACTTTCAGTTTGCAACAAAGTATTTCGCAAGACGAGATCCTATTTGGCGAGGACTCATCCGGAATGAAGTCAATGCCTTCTCGTATGAACATTGCGATTAAACCACCCCTACGTCCGTTTCTATCCATGCGGATAAGCTGAAAACCGTCTATTCCTACTTCTGTGTCTGCGATTCGTTCATTAAACCATTTTCAGTTAGAGCTATGAAGTCAGGTTGTAAATGGTCCTCGCCCCAACATTCCCCTTCATGTACTCATTTGATAGTCATCAGGTCTTCTTAAAATTTTCCACTCTTTCCGTTTTAAAAATGTTCCTAGCTGGACCATTGAAATAGAATCCTATCTATCCTTTGATGAATGCTCCTCATAACGTGTACAATATAGCCCACATCTAGTGTACTATTTTATGTGCCCGATATAGTATCTGTTTATTACCACAGAAGAGTATATGAACTTACTTACTGGTAAAGTAAACAGCTGGTAGACTGAAATTCCTTAACGCAAATACAAGGACTAATCGGGTCCAAAGTTATTTGGGAATCGGGATTTTTAAAACCTAACTATAACTTTCCTTTTGGTATATTATTTTAAGAAAACTTTCTTTTCTAATGCATGAGTATCGGTTATAATACTTCTTGTATGCTTCCTAAAAAGTATATTTGGATATGTAATAAAAATCGAAAATAACTAGAAAAGGCATTCAACTAAAATAGGCATTCTTTCTTGGTGTGGTTAACCAGACGACCGAAAAGAAGAGCGTTTTAAATGTGGCATGCTGATTTGTCTGAAATGTTGTAGCGAGCAGGCTAACTAAGGCATCGTTCAAAATGCGAAGGTCTCGCTTTCAGACAGAGAACTGGAAAGGTGGCGAGGCACAAGAGTGCTAAGGCAGAGAAAACGTCAAAATACGAGCAGGAAACCAAGAAATTCAGCCGCAAATGCCATGAGAAAAATCAAAGGTTAACCGTCCAGTCAGGCGTCCTCCTTTGTGGCCCCGTTCAGGCTTGGTTTGTCGGTTTCCACCAAGAGTTGAGAACAGATCAAAGGGAGATAAATATAACAAGGGATTGCGTCGTAGGGGATTTTCATCACATTACCCCTTTCTTGTTGGACTAATATCCCATCAGTAAAGGTTTCAGGGATAGGGACGTCGATCGGACTGCTCAAACGACTACAGGAGAAACTTTCAAATTACGGGAAACCTGAGGGTAGTAAACAAATTATCGGAGAGGCAGTGGAGCTCGTCGAGAAGGCGGAAGGAGAGGGATAAGAAGCGATTAAGGAAGGATAAGTGGGAAGGTTAGACAGCTCCACAGAGAGGAACACAGACACCTTCGCAGAGACAGAAGCACCAACTTTAGGTCTTTCCTCTGGAGCTATTTCGACCTGCCATACATTACCCCCCCAAATAACCTGCCACTTAAAATCAGGACAAACGTAAAAGGACTGCTTTAAATTAGATTAACCCAGGCGAAAAGGCGCGTCAATCAAGGAGGAGAAGGAAGGTAGTATACCATTTGCCGTCACGATAGAGGGCGTCTATGTGCCCTAATTGTTTCTCGCAGACATTCATTCGTCAGAGAAAATATCTACCGACATATTTTGTGTATTCTCGCATGAAGAATGGTGTTAGAGAGGCGTCTGGACAATCACCTGTTGAATTTTAAGATAATCCTCACAGCCCACATAAAAGCAGTCAGTGCCATAACTAACATACGAATACCTTGATTACAATAAATGGTTTTGGTTACGTGAAGTTAAAAATTGCTGAACATTTCATCGAGACCTATTTTCGCGAATTGTGTACCTTTTTTCATTTTTATTTCACTATAAGTCTTGTGGATTTCGTACACTAAAAGTAATTGTTAAATAGTTGCAACTAACCTGCTTTTGATGCAGATCGGTACTGTTTAAACGGAGTGTTCAAAGGCTTCTGTCATTTACTCAAAATACGCTGATAAACGGCTGGACTGATTGATTTGCGTGGATGTGCAGGCGCAACACATGTACGCAAAGTGGCAGGACCTGCTGACTGGTTGGGAGCAGCGTTTTAAATAAATGAATAAATATTTTCATTTCAAGCGCCCAGAGGGCAATATTAAAACAAATTTAGTGCTCATCGAAAATAAAGACAATGGGACGGTGGTGGTCTGCGTGAATGGGAAGAATTCCTAAGAAATTTATAATAGATAGGAAGCAGTGTTTTTTAAATCCACTACCACTTTTCCCTTTGAGAAGAGAAATTTATAATTTTTAGAAAAAGATGGTGAGCTCAGAACGAAGCAGTGAAAAAAAACTCCTGCCGTAAAAGTGGGGAAGGATTTCAGGGAGCCCCACTTTCCAAAATGGGCAGGAGATAAAACAGCTTTGCGAAATAATTGGGAGGAGCAAGGTGATTTGCTTCTAGGGGTAGGATGCAACTATAAAGGCATTTCAGTAATTGAGAACTAGTTCGCATGATAACCGATGAAAACAGACAACGGACCGAGGCCCCGACATCTCAGTAGCCAGAATGGAATCCTGAGGATGGTTTGAAGAAAACAAAACGGTGGTGATTTGAACCGTACGCACAAGGTGACTTCGATTACTTGACCGAGGGATGGATTATGGAACCATTTGGTTCGTGGGAGAAGTGATGCATGGAACCAGAATTTGCAGACAATCTTCTAAATTCCTGATTGTCCTTTCTCAGGATCATGGCTAAGCTACTCGGGATGGATGAGGAAAATGAAAACTTTATCGAGTCAGTTTTAAGATAAATACGCAATTTTCGCTGAAAATAGAAGACAAGTTAATTGAAAACCTTATATCGATTGGCAGGTTATTCCAAAACAAGCAATACCAACAGAGAGCTTTTAGACGTGGGGGCACGGGAGGACGTGTAATCAGTTAAGAATTGCGTTGTTTGTATTGGTGAATGACAGGCGCAATCCGGGGAAGATTTGAATTATTTATATTAAGGCGGAAGAGGAGACAGAAACCATACTCCATTCTCCCAACGCAGAGAAAGTTTAGTTAGGTGACATATATTCGAGTAGGATGTATTTGGAAGTGTCTGATGTACAATTTTGCTGGTAAAATGCCATTGAAAATTTGCAAATTCAGAGCGTCTAGTTTCCCTTATTAAACCAAAGAATGGACAGCATCTTTTCAAAATGCGAAGGTAGAAATTAGAAGCCACAAATCTGGACAACTTTGGCCGTTCGAAGATAGATCTAAATTATTGGTGTAGCATTAACCTAAGTCCTTGATAGTTGAATATTAAGGCATATGGGGCCTAAAAAATAACCGCTTGTAGTAGCCATTCAGGCCCAAAACACACTTAGAAGGTGAGAATTCTATTTGCCACGTTGAGCTCCACGCGGAAAGAGCATGCAAGTTTGCATGTATTTGCTCTAAGCATCGTTGGACTGCAGATTTAGAAATGGGGAGTTTGGTTATGGTGGTAAACCAAAACTTTGTTGACTAATTTCACACCTTGATGGTTGTGCAGGGTGTGCGATTATGTCTAATTAGGGTGTGGCAGGCGTTCTTACTATTAAGTGAGATGAGATCCCATAACAAATGCCGAACATGGAGACAGCGCGTAGAGGCAGGATCATGCTGCACCGAACTATCCCACTCCGTGAGAGATGCTTCATCTGCGCCTAACCCTGCCTCCGGTCTTCTTGACTACGTCTTGACACCGGGCACAGGCGGGTAAGGGAAGAAATGGCGTGCGGTAGATGCACCGCAAGTCTACTATCACTTAAAACTAATTTGCGCACAAGTGACCATCCCTGCACCGCCCTTCTGTGGAGCATACGCTAGGTATCGTCAGATTACAACGGTCGAACGGACGACAGTATGTCATCTGTAGAAGGTAGGCTGTTTCGCTTCTCCGGTTTGGTCTCCTCATTGACACCATCCAATCAGGGTGCGGGTGGGACGGAAGCAAGGGCATGCCACGACTGCTCAGGCAGTACTCGGCCAAAGAGAACTTGCCCAGCCCGCTGACCAATCGCAAACGATCGTGACCTATTGTGATTATTGGAGCGTGTTTCTGCAAAGCCACTCTGGTAGCGAAACTTTATTAGACCCTGCCTTGGCACCGAAAAATCGTGCGACCCCTTAACGGTCACCGTTGCTAGGCAGGCATGTAACACTGGAAAGGTGGCAATGAAGGTAGGGAAGTTTAAAGGCTGGAAAGGTGTCGGTAGTGCAATGAAAATAAATTTATGCGTCCTATTCATCGTTAAAGTAAGCCAAAAAGCTGTATAACATGCCTACCCCCACACCTACTGAACTTTAACCCTATTCATTGTATTCGTTGGGGGGGGAAACATTCTTTGCCGGGTTAGTGCAGTCGCACAAGCTTTCTCTGTCAAAACTGCAACTATACGTGACAAGTAAAAGTCCACTTAATATACACAAAAGTGTCTGCTTATTCTAGCACCTGCCAATTCTATTTAAATATAATATTCGTGAATGAATGGGAAGGTTCAAGGTCCAGGAGATTGTATGAGCAGAGGTGGAGTCTGTTCGAGCACCGGAACAATTTATTATTCTGAGCTTTCAAACGCCTACAGATGTCCATCGTGTAGAAGGTACAAACAACTCAGTGATCAGTAACAAAGGTCTTAGGAATGACTGAGCAGGGCTCTGTACGCCAGCGCCAAATCAATACATCGATTGATTGAGTTCCCATCCATGAACGGGGCTTCAATCAATGCTCAAGGTCTAAGGGGTGACTGTGCATCGTTCTGTACGCCGAAGCCAAATCAATAAATCGATTGATTGAGTTCCCATCCATGGACGGGGCTTCAATCAATGCTCAAGGTCTTAGGGTTGACTGCGCAGGGCTCTGTACGCCGGCGCCAAATCAATACATCGATTGATTGAGTTCCCATCCATGGACGGGTCTTCAATCAATGCGCGTCTTGTCTGTTTTCTGGCGTGGCCACTTATCTTGACGGCTACTAAGTTGAAATCAAGACCCATTTTCTAAATGTAGGCAAAAACGTGCGATAATTTATTGCACTTATGTTTATGTATGCGCAATCTCAGCGTCTCATCTGATGACTGTATGAATATCTTTATTCCTGTGACGTCTTTGCCGGCGAAAACAAACAAAATCCTCACAAAAACGTAGTCAATTTTCGGAGCTCAACGTATCTCCTAAAGGTAATGGAGGCACCTAGTGGAAAGTGAAGTCGCACAATACTGCATTCTCACTGTCTTCTTTGACTTATCAGTTTCCGACGCTCACTCGAAGGGCTACATCCTTGTCGCAATGACAACTACTTGGCAGTAGTACTCCTTCGCTATTTCAGCATATTCAGGTTTTCGAGGACTTCAGACCCAACTCCGTTGACGAATGTCAATATTCGCAGTTTAAACCGGCAGGACAACGAGCTCGCGGCTAAAATGGTTAGGGCGTTAGACTTCTGGCCAGCAGGTCGCATGTTCGAGCCTCGGATGGGGGCACCGTTTGGGGGTTTCAGAACGTTTGGGTATATCTTATATATATATATATATATATATATATATATATATATATATATACTAGTCGTAGGATTCACTATCGATCCTCATGATCCCATCCGTTAGGGTTTACCGGTGATAAACGAACGTTGTGTCATAGGACATACCATATATATAGCACAAATATAGTTTGTTAAGAGTAACAGGTAGACGATGACAAAGTTTGCGGGTCATTTACCGATCATCAGTAAAGATCATATCCTTGTGCAGGTAGTATAAACATTAACGGTAACACTCACTAATCTGGTGATTCACGATCCCTTTGTCCGCTCGCCAGTTACTTACCGGCGATAAACGAACGTTGTGTCATAGGACACATACCATATATAGCACAAATATGTTGCTTGTTTATGCACTCACCGCACAAGGCATATGATGTACTGATGATCGGTAATGACCGTGAAACAGCTGTCTGCGTCTTGCCTGTTGCACTCTTTAGCAACATATTTGTGCTATATATATGGTATGTGTCCTATGACAACGTTCGTTTATCGCCGGTAGGTAACTGGCGGGCGGACAAATGGGATCGAGTGAGATCCTTACCACATTAGTGAGTGTTACGCACTTGTTTGGTTTGTTTATGTACCCTCACCGCACAAGGCATATGATGTACTGATGATCGGTAATGACCGTGAAACAGCTGTCTGCGTCTTGCCTGTTGCACTCTTTAGCAACATATTTGTGCTATATATATGGTATGTGTCCTATGACACAACGTTCGTTTATCGCCGGTAGGTAACTGGCGGGCGGACAAATGGGATCGAGGAGATCCTACCACATTAGTGAGTGTTACGCACTTGTTTGGTTTTGTTTATGTACCCTCACCGCACAAGGCATATGATGTACTGATGATCGGTAATGACCGTGAAACAGCTGTCTGCGTCTTGCCTGTTGCACTCTAGCAACATATTTGTGCTATATATATGGTATGTGTCCTATGACACAACGTTCGTTTATCGCCGGTAGGTAACTGGCGGGCGGACAAATGGGATCGAGGAGATCCTACCACATTAGTGAGTGTTACGCACTTGTTTGGTTTTGTTTATGTACCCTCACTGCACAAGGCATATGATGTACTGATGATCGGTAATGACCGTGAAACAGCTGTCTGCGTCTTGCCTGTTGCACTCTTAGCAACATATTTGTGCTATATATATGGTATGTGTCCTATGACACAACGTTCGTTTATCGCCGGTAGGTAACTGGCGGGCGGACAAATGGGATCGAGTGAGATCCTTACCACATTAGTGAGTGTTACGCACTTGTTTGGCTTGTTTATGTACCCTCACTGCACAAGGCATATGATGTACTGATGATCGGTAATGACCGTGAAACAGCTGTCTGCGTCTTGCCTGTTGCACTCTTAGCAACATATTTGTGCTATATATATGGTATGTGTCCTATGACACAACGTTCGTTTATCGCCGGTAGGTAACTGGCGGGCGGACAAATGGGATCGAGTGAGATCCTTACCACATTAGTGAGTGTTACGCACTTGTTTGGTTTTGTTTATGTACCCTCACCGCACAAGGCATATGATGTACTGATGATCGGTAATGACCGTGAAACAGCTGTCTGCGTCTTGCCTGTTGCACTCTTAGCAACATATTTGTGCTATATATATGGTATGTGTCCTATGACACAACGTTCGTTTAATCGCCGGTAGGTAACTGGCGGGCGGACAAATGGGATCGAGTGAGATCCTTACCACATTAGTGAGTGTTACGCACTTGTTTGGCTTGTTTATGTACCCTCACCGCACAAGGCATATGATGTACTGATGATCGGTAATGACCGTGAAACAGCTGTCTGCGTCTTGCCTGTTGCACTCTTAGCAACATATTTGTGCTATATATATGGTATGTGTCCTATGACACAACGTTCGTTTATCGCCGGTAGGTAACTGGCGGGCGGACAAATGGGATCGAGTGAGATCCTTACCACATTAGTGAGTGTTACGCACTTGTTTGGTTTTGTTTATGTACCCTCACCGCACAAGGCATATGATGTACTGATGATCGGTAATGACCGTGAAACAGCTGTCTGCGTCTTGCCTGTTGCACTCTTAGCAACATATTTGTGCTATATATATGGTATGTGTCCTATGACACAACGTTCGTTTATCGCCGGTAGGTAACTGGCGGGCGGACAAATGGGATCGAGTGAGATCCTTACCACATTAGTGAGTGTTACGCACTTGTTTGGTTTGTTTATGTACCCTCACCGCACAAGGCATATGATGTACTGATGATCGGTAATGACCGTGAAACAGCTGTCTGCGTCTTGCCTGTTGCACTCTTAGCAACATATTTGTGCTATATATATGGTATGTGTCCTATGACACAACGTTCGTTTATCGCCGGTAGGTAACTGGCGGGCGGACAAATGGGATCGAGTGAGATCCTTACCACATTAGTGAGTGTTACGCACTTGTTTGGTTTGTTTATGTACCCTCACCGCACAAGGCATATGATGTACTGATGATCGGTAATGACCGTGAAACAGCTGTCTGCGTCTTGCCTGTTGCACTCTTAGCAACATATTTGTGCTATATATATGGTATGTGTCCTATGACACAACGTTCGTTTATCGCCGGTAGGTAACTGGCGGGCGGACAAATGGGATCGAGTGAGATCCTTACCACATTAGTGAGTGTTACGCACTTGTTTGGTTTGTTTATGTACCCTCACTGCACAAGGCATATGATGTACTGATGATCGGTAATGACCGTGAAACAGCTGTCTGCGTCTTGCCTGTTGCACTCTTAGCAACATATTTGTGCTATATATATGGTATGTGTCCTATGACACAACGTTCGTTTATCGCCGGTAGGTAACTGGCGGGCGGACAAATGGGATCGAGTGAGATCCTTACCACATTAGTGAGTGTTACGCACTTGTTTGCTTTGTTTATGTACCCTCACTGCACAAGGCATATGATGTACTGATGATCGGTAATGACCGTGAAACAGCTGTCTGCGTCTTGCCTGTTGCACTCTTAGCAACATATTTGTGCTATATATATGGTATGTGTCCTATGACAAACGTTCGTTTATCGCCGGTAGGTAACTGGCGGGCGGACAAATGGGATCGAGTGAGATCCTTACCACATTAGTGAGTGTTACGCACTTGTTTGGTTTGTTTATGTACCCTCACTGCACAAGGCATATGATGTACTGATGATCGGTAATGACCGTGAAACAGCTGTCTGCGTCTTGCCTGTTGCACTCTTAGCAACATATTTGTGCTATATATATGGTATGTGTCCTATGACACAACGTTCGTTTATCGCCGGTAGGTAACTGGCGGGCGGACAAATGGGATCGAGTGAGATCCTTACCACATTAGTGAGTGTTACGCACTTGTTTGGTTTGTTTATGTACCCTCACTGCACAAGGCATATGATGTACTGATGATCGGTAATGACCGTGAAACAGCTGTCTGCGTCTTGCCTGTTGCACTCTTAGCAACATATTTGTGCTATATATATGGTATGTGTCCTATGACACAACGTTCGTTTATCGCCGGTAGGTAACTGGCGGGCGGACAAATGGGATCGAGTGAGATCCTTACCACATTAGTGAGTGTTACGCACTTGTTTGGTTTGTTTATGTACCCTCACCGCACAAGGCATATGATGTACTGATGATCGGTAATGACCGTGAAACAGCTGTCTGCGTCTTGCCTGTTGCACTCTTAGCAACATATTTGTGCTATATATATGGTATGTGTCCTATGACACAACGTTCGTTTATCGCCGGTAGGTAACTGGCGGGCGGACAAATGGGATCGAGTGAGATCCTTACCACATTAGTGAGTGTTACGCACTTGTTTGGCTTTGTTTATGTACCCTCACTGCACAAGGCATATGATGTACTGATGATCGGTAATGACCGTGAAACAGCTGTCTGCGTCTTGCCTGTTGCACTCTTAGCAACATATTTGTGCTATATATATGGTATGTGTCCTATGACACAACGTTCGTTTATCGCCGGTAGGTAACTGGCGGGCGGACAAATGGGATCGAGTGAGATCCTTACCACATTAGTGAGTGTTACGCACTTGTTTGGTTTTGTTTATGTACCTCACTGCACAAGGCATATGATGTACTGATGATCGGTAATGACCGTGAAACAGCTGTCTGCGTCTTGCCTGTTGCACTCTTAGCAACATATTTGTGCTATATATATGGTATGTGTCCTATGACACAACGTTCGTTTATCGCCGGTAGGTAACTGGCGGGCGGACAAATGGGATCGAGTGAGATCCTTACCACATTAGTGAGTGTTACGCACTTGTTTGGTTTGTTTATGTACCCTCACCGCACAAGGCATATGATGTACTGATGATCGGTAATGACCGTGAAACAGCTGTCTGCGTCTTGCCTGTTGCACTCTTAGCAACATATTTGTGCTATATATATGGTATGTGTCCTATGACACAACGTTCGTTTATCGCCGGTAGGTAACTGGCGGGCGGACAAATGGGATCGAGTGAGATCCTTACCACATTAGTGAGTGTTACGCACTTGTTTATTTGTTTATGTACCCTCACCGCACAAGGCATATGATGTACTGATGATCGGTAATGACCGTGAAACAGCTGTCTGCGTCTCTGCACTCTTAGTAACATATTTGTGCTATATATATATATACATATATATGTATCAATTATATCAAACTTTTCAGAACGTTTGGGGTTTCAAAACTGCCTGATTAGGGCTACTGACTTGGTGGCCTATATGTGTATCTGACTTTAGCTCGTACTGGTCGATGAGATGGAGCTTTTAATGTTGGGATCAACACGGCATCCGGTAATGAGCAGAAACCAGCGTTTCCATTTCAGGATCCTGTCTTTGCCGAACTTTCTGACAAGACTGTCCAGTCAAAGCGTATCCTATCCCTTTCTATCAACCCATTGTCGTACTATGACTGCCAGTTTTAAGAACTATGCACCGCTAAAGGGCTGTTTTGATGATGGAGTTTGGTGAACTGCTCCTGATCATCGTCGCCAAACGTATTGTCTGTGTTGGTTAAAATTTCCTATGTTTTTTATCTGATTGAGGGATAGTCGATTGCCACTTCTAGGGCTGACGTTAAAAGCAACAAAAATGAAATCGTCCGTCAGAATTCTGCTTTTGGAAGGTAGCTAAATCGTTGTTTTTTTGTGGTACCAGTGGTTGGTCCAGCGAGTAGGGCAAAAAGGAACGCCTGTTTAAGTTGTTGTTCACGCAGTGCACGCGGCATCGACCCAAAAGAATGCACTGCAGATGTCCTGAACCAGAACGGGAATCACATGTGCTCACATGGCGCGTTTATCGAGGTTGCGCAGACAGCCGAACCTAGCACTACTGCCTTATATCTGTGTGGTGGCAAGTATTACACGTAGAAGTTCATGCCGCTGCAACCCCAATTGCTCACCTCCAGTGTCGGATGACTAACTAGCTCGGACAGAAGTTAAAAAAACCCGTTACATTAAGTGAAGACCAGGTTGTGTTCCGCAGATGAAAACGGACGTAAGGTTCAAAGGTGGCGATGCTTTTGAGATGGAGAAGATTGAGTGACTCCTGTTTTAGATACCAGCCTTTGCTACTACGTAGGTTCCAGACCCTTCTTCTGGGAACTTGTGTGAAGGATGTGCTAGAAATAACTATTTTAGTTTCCGATTGTCAGCTTACTGGATACGCCTGAATTTCCTACATTTCTGTCAATCGCTTGCAGTGGAAACTCTCACGGTTAACGGTTGCTTTTTAGCTTTTGGTCATTTTTCTTTGGCCAGTACCATCTAGAATTTTTAGTCACTCCTATTATGCAGCAATTTATGCCGTCAACTGTCAAATTTATCCTGCTTTATGGCACCACTGTGTCTTCCTTCCTTACTTTATTCATGGTTTTCCACGAGTATGGGTGGTCCTCTTCGTCACCGGTGATGTGGTATGTCGTCTTAAAAAATTTATGGGAAAAATATCAGCTTGAATCCTTTCCAAACTGAAAGAAACATGTTCTGGTTTTTCAGGAAACGCAGTCTCTATTTCAATATCGATGAATTTTTGTGCTATCAGGACGTTGTGAAGAGGCCAGAAACATCCGCCTGCCAAGACTGAGCGTGTGACATGTCCATTTTTCTTGGACATTGGTTTCCTATTGTGGATAAAACAGAAATAAGAAGGATTCCATTCTAGCCCAGGACTGCCTGGATGAGGTTTCAAGCGCGTTCTTTTAAGCGGAACCGACCATCGCATGTGGCTCTCAGGACCGCTTAGCTCCGCTACGACGACATTTATTTTATCAATCTCTAAACATAAAAATTAACGAGTTAAGATTTAGGAGTTTAAGATTTAGGAGTTTGGAGTATATTCTTCGAAAAAATCTTTTCAGGCTAGTTCCGAGAGTTGTTTTGAATATCTGAGCTGAAATCCATCGCAAGCTGCGAACAGGCGATTGATGTTTTAAACTTTGCTGTTTTTTACAGGCTGTGCACGCCAGTGCCTTGCGCCGAGGCTAAGAAGCTCAAGAATTCGCTCAAAGCGAGGTCAAATCGAAGGTTGTCACCGACCTCCGGACCGTTTTTACGCGCCCTATTCAACCACCTTTGTCCCCATGACTTCTGCTTTTGGAAACGTCACGTTTGCTTCGTAAAAGCCCTTTTGAAGTGTGAGCAAGTGATGCGTGAGGTCCTTATGCACTAACTACGATGGTGTCTGATTACATTCAAATCTTCGACGCCTGGTAGGTTGATCGAAAGTCACGATTTTGACTTTGGAGTACAGCCAGCGGTTATTGTCTGCGTACAGACATTATTGGAGTTCTAATGGTTTTTAGCTGGTGCGAGACGAAACTGCAGAATATTTTCTATCAGCCGCGCAGCCGAGACATTAACTGAAGGCGCGAGCCGCATCTTAACCACATGTCCCTCAAACCGGAAGTTAAAATTCATGTACACCAATGCGCAAAGCATGTTTTCAAAGTTTGACGAGATGCAGATCACTGTCTGTGATCTCTCACCAGACGTAATTTCTTTGACAGAAACCTGGTTGTCCAACCACGTGGACGACCGTGAGTTAACTATACCAGGCTACCAGCTATTCAGAAGAGACCGGGAAGGGCGTCAGGGAGGAGGCGTTGAAACCTACGTAAAACACGGACTCCTAGTGTCGGAAAAAACAGAACAGTTTGCATGCAGCTTCGAAGCTATTTGGCTCACTATAAACGTGCCGAGATCACACAGTCTTGAAGTCCTGACCGTCTACCGACCACCAAGAAGTGACTTCGAGGCTGACGCTCGCCTGTTAGAAGAGCTAGAAAGATTTGCCTCTCGATCCGACGTCTTAATAATGGGCGACTTCAATGCACCACTCATTGACTGGAGTTCAGTATATGCACGCGGTCCAGAACTAGTTTTGACCGACGTTTATTGGACATGACACTGAGGTCATTCCTCACTCAGCACGTCTTATTTCCAACGAGGGTGCGGGAGGGACAGCAGTCAAACTGTTTAGACTTGGTGTTTACGAAATCGCTTGATAGTATTGATGAGGTGCAAAGTCTACCTCCCCTAGGTCGGAGTGACCACGTCGTACTTCACTGGGACTACTCAATGTTTTCGGTGCCTGAACAGCCCACCAGATTTAGAATAAATATTTGGCGTGGTGACTTTGATCAAATGAAGACTCGACTCAACAACATCGACTGGGAATCAGCTTTTTCCGGCAATGTGACAGAGGATTGGGAATGGTTCAGTGAGTTATTGCATATTCTCCTTAGAAACCACTGCCCGATTTCACGTAAGAGACTGGATGAAAGACCCCAGTGGCTGACTCAAACGTTAAAAAAGAAGTGAATAAAAAGCGGAGGTTGTGGAAGAAATCACTCGCTGATGAGACTCCTGCGTTCATAAACGCATACAAGGCACAAAGGAACAAAGTTAAACGGCTTATCCTCAGGACTCCCCAAGATTTTGAAAAAGACCTGTTGAACCGTGCAGTGGAAAATCCGAAGTTATTCTACAAGTACATTAGAAGGAGCACGCGTAACAAGGACCCAGTTCCCTTACTAAGGACTAGCGAAAACCTAGAGATTAGTGAGGATGGAGCAAAAGCGGAGCACCTTTCAGAATTCTTTAAATCTATCTTTACGAGTGAAAGCGCATTTACTCCTCCCGACTACGACTTAGATGAGGGTCCAACAATAGAGGCTGTATCTTTTGACGAAGCAAATGTTCATAAAGAGCTGTTGGCTCTGAATGAGTCTAAATCACCGGGCCCAGATGATATACCGCCAAAGTTACTAAAGGAACTCGCTGCGGAACTGGCCAAACCGTTGTCCATGCTTTTCCAAACCTCGTTCGAAGCCGGCACGTTACCGGCTGATTGGAAATCTGCACGAATCACACCACTATATAAAGGTGGCAGCAAGGTCTCCGCAAATAATTACAGGCCAATTAGCCTCACCTCAATCTGCTGCAAACTCATGGAAAAAATAATAAAGCGAGAGATAATGCGCTTCTTAGTGCAGCATAAATTATTATCTGATGCGCAGCATGGATTTCTAAGTGGCAGGTCTTGCGTAACGAACTTGCTCTATTTTTTGGAACATTGGACGCGAGCAGTTGATGAAGGAAGTGCGCTGCACGTAATCTACATTGACTTCAAGAAGGCATTTGATAGTGCCCCTCACCAGCGACTTCTACACAAACTCAACCGAACAGGCATTAGGGGTAATCTGCTCAGATGGATCAAAAGCTTCTTATTTGGCCGCTCTCAAACCGTCCATGTCGGTAACCAGCAGTCGGCGGAGGTTGCAGTTGAAAATGGAGTTCCCCAGGGCTCCGTTCTTGGCCCTACTCTGTTCATTTTGTTCGTCAACGACTGCATCAATGAATTGGATTGTGATGTCGCCATGTTTGCGGATGATATTAAGCTATGGAGGGTCATCAGAACTGCAGCTGACGTAAAGCATTTGCAGGAAAACCTAAACCGACTTCAACAATGGTCAAAGGACTGGCTTTTGCCGTTCAATGAGAAAAAATGCACTATTCTACGAGTCGGTAGAACTAGCACTGCGAACCTCATGGATTACTACCTGAATGGTATACCATTGCAAGAAGTTGACGCGCAGAAGGACTTGGGGGTGTGGATCTCGAGCTCCTTTAAACCCTCGCTGCATTGTTCAAAGGTAGCCAAGTCTGCGAGGACAGCCCTGTACCTTGTCAAGCGGGCTTTCTCTGCTTTTGATGAAGACTGCTTTGCCAAAGTCTTTCAAACTTTTGTGCGGCCGAAATTGGAGTTCGCTATCCAAGCTTGGAGACCCTGGACCGCGAAAGATCTCAATATCCTCGAAAAGGTTCAAAGGCGTGCAACCAAACTTGTGACTGGACAGGGCTCATTACCCTATGAAACCCGATAAGCTAACCTTGATCTCTTTACCTTGAGTTACAGGCAGCTACGAGGTGATCTGATACAAACATTCCGTATCATGTGCGGTCAGGGCTGCTGCCTCGCACCTGGAGACTTCTTCCAGTTAGCAACAACCACGAACTTGAGAGGGCATCCACTCAAACTACGTGAAACTGGGGCCAGACTGTATACACGAAAGTTCTTCTTCTCCAAGAGAGCGGTCGACGCTTGGAATGCTCTGCCTCTGGATGTTGTTATGGCTACTTCCGTTGAGCTTTTTAAGAAAAACTTGGACCAGTATAGCAGTGCCCACTATAATATCCCCAGATCTTCTTAGTCACGTCCCAGTTGAATCACACTCTTATATTACAATACTACTTTTTATCTTACAGTACCATTTTTATAGCATTTTTATTATCTCAAACTCATCGCATATGCCTCACTCACGAGAATCTTGTCACCAACAATAGCATGTACTCATACTACTCGTAATATGCGAGTACACATTTATGTTTACTCTCTTCGATGAGCCAACAGCTGCTTATTTTCCGCACGCTATTATGTAAACCAACTTTTTTTCATTTTCATGATGTACCAGAGGCTTTTTAGCCATACTGTAACCAAGAGGGCGTTCAAAGGCGCTTGCCTATCTTTCCCTTAATAAACTTTAACTTAAACTTGATTGTGTTCAGCCACTGCTTCGGAGCAGCATCGGCATATCATTAGCCACTAAGTCGCGTATTTCAGTGCAAAAAGATGCCTCTCACTCCTTCTTACCTTTCTTTAACATTATTTGGAAGTTTTATTTGGCATATCATCACTACAGATTTTTGGCCTAGATTTCGGTAGGATTTTGTAGGATTCTATGGGCTTATTAGTGAATGGGAAATTTGACACTGCACTTTGTCTCTGTAGTTTCGGCATTGTATTCAGCGTGGTGTTGGTATCACGGAATCGCCCCGTCTTGCAGACGATTAGCAGGTAAGCATGCACGTAATGCGTTTTTTGCGTTTTATAAGTCTACATGGCTCAGCAGCCAACATTTAAGTAACACCAGTGTCCACCGTTCGTCGCAGCGTAATCTCAGTTAGAGTTCTCTTAGAATGCCTCCACGGTCCCACCATGCATGTACTGTTATCGTGGTCAATGTCTGTCGCAGCTTGTAGTAAGTCAAGATTCTTCTGTTTATTTCTCCGTGACAAACGTTGCATTGTATTGCAGTATTGCCAAACCCAGCTCTCTGGACAGGCAGATTCCCGGTTGGATCGGAGTTTGCAGAGAGTGTACGCTTTGGACAGCTTGCTATCATTGGATTCCTTACACCTTTGGGTCCGGGGTAGCTAGCTCTCCCCAGTTAGGCACACTGGGTACAATTTTGAGCGCCGCTTCTCACCCTAATCACTGGGCATTGATATAACCTACCGAATAGGTGGAGTCCCAAACCAACTGTGCCATGTATCCGCGGCAGTTGCCTCTGTTAGTAAGATTTTGGGTAGATCTGGATTTTCCATTGATTGTGTCCCCTGGAGTTTGCGTCTTCACTTGGATTTCTTATAAATACCTCTGTCATCTACATCAGACCTCTGTTAAGTTAATCGGCACACTCGGGTCGCAGCCATTTTTTCTGTCAAGAAACGGATTGAGTTGCGATTATATGGGTACAAGGAGGATAGAGTTGCTTGCGGCAACGATAGAATGTCAGTTTTAGTTTACATTAGTATAATATGCCCACTTATTTGATTTAAGTAAACTTGTTATATTAGGGTTAAATTGCTGCCTAGGCTCAAGAAATAGTAAAGGTTAGGTTAAAGATAAGAGTTGGTTGAAGACTAAGGTTAGGGTTAAGGTTAGGATCTTGCTTGCCTGCGGCAAAACGTCTTAATCAATCCAAACTTTCTTCATCAATACCCTTCGAGTTCCCATTTTTCACCCGTTTACACGCTCTTGATTCGCATATTTCACACTACGCGTCTGGTCCAGCACCTCGGTCGAGCAATAAAACAAACATATGTCCAAATGCGAGTGTTCTCAAAGCCTTCCACCGATGTCGCTGATTGGCTCGTTAATTTACCATGCTGATTAAACTAATATTATCCTGCTTCCTTGTGCCTTCTCTCTTCAGTGGACTTACATATTCGATCCTTTATTAGTTTGCTATAGCGATGGTTTCAAATAGCTCCTGGAGTTGAGAGTAGGTGACTCCATTTAAATATCTAGTAAATTATGAAGTAGTATCAGGATTGTTCCAGAATAAAGTCCATTTAAAATGCGGTTAATAATTGCACTACGGATATAAAATGTTGCCGACAGCCACGAATCCGAGTTGCCCAACTGATACCGATCCCAGCTGCCGCAATAACCACTTCCTCGTCCCTGGATATTGAAAAAATAAGCACTGCTTTCCAGCGTACTTAAAATCAACGCGGTGCCTTTATCATTTAGGATGCTGAAGGTAATTTACCTTTAGAACACCAGGTGGAAAATATCTCCCTTTGCAAAATCTTCTTCTATAATCTCCCAATGACAAGAATAAACTAAGACGACCGGAAATGTTCAGCAATTGCAATTGTGTAACCAACCGTGAACAGCCTTGGACTAGTAGTAAATATTTCGTTCAGTTTTTCTTGCTACTAAATAAAACTCAATTACAATGTACGTGTGACTTAAGGCACATCACAGTCATCGTCCAATGAAAAGAAATTGTTGAACGGTGGCTGCGTTTAACCATTTCTAGCACTTAAGCCTGCGAGAAAGCAATCGGAAGTTAAAAACTCACCACCCAAAATCTTTTGTTATCAGTTTTTCTGCCGATTTCTTAAGCGGTGCGCAAGCTCCTGACTTCCCGTTATGGGCCTAAGAGCCACATTTTAAATAGATCCCTGTTTTCAATTTATTTTCCTCATTTATTGCACCACCCTAAACAAAAAAGGTAAATTAATTGCAAATTTTTGCTGAACTGCAGTTGTTACACGAATAATCTGATTGCTAGCCATGCATTAAAGGATGCTCAATTGACGTTGATCTAGATCGATTCATTCACTTTTATTAATTTTTTAGCCTCATTGATGTACATCATGGAGACCTCGGTTTATCATTTCTTTTTAATCAGCAATCTACATTGAAGCTAATATTACCTGATGAAGAAGTAAATAACAAGGTGATTGCTATTTATATTTAAATAGATATATTTTGGCAATGCAGTTAAGTGATGACGAGGCATTTTAAGACTTTCTCTGTTGCTTATTGACTCGGTGTTGCTGTCTGAACCGCCTTCAGTTTGTCATAAATTGCTGGTCCGTATTTTTTGACAAAATCGGTCAACTTGGCACCCGATTCGGCCTCCTCCTTCGCCGTCTTGTTGGCCTCCAACTCGGCTGCATGCTCCTTGAACCACTGATCCAGTTCCGGCAGGAAAGACGGCGTCGTCTGCGTTGTCGTCACTTCCTCCGCCTCCTTCTTCACGGTCTCTGTCACCCCCTTCGGCGTTTCTCCCTCCGAATTTCCGACCGACGGCGAGAATCTGCCCGCCACTAGATCCTCCGGTATCGTGTGAGGGTGTAGGGAGCTGGGCGGATGAGCGTGCATCATGATTGGTTGGTTATTGTACTGGGGCATGTAGACAATATTGTTTTGAGGGTGATAAAGCCCCCTGAAGGGTGATCGTGGAGCCGACCAGAAATTATTATGTTGTGCTGGATGGAAATCCTGCGCTGGAAAACCGAGGAACTGACCACCTGCCTCGTTTAAGGGTTGGACTCTTGGTTGCGATAGTTGTGGTTCCTTTTGCTGGAACTGCCATGGGTGTGGAGGCTGTTGCTGTTTGGGCTGGCCAAACATCTGCCCGCCAGCTGACTTTTGAATGTTGGACTCCGTTCCATACATGGGTTGCTCTCCCCACTGTGACAGTTGCTCAGCCCGTTGGAGTTGCCACGATCGCTGCTGATGCTGGTTGTAGTCCTGATCGTACTGGTGGTAGTTCGGCTGAAAATGCCACTCGTTAGGCCTCTGATGCTGAAAGGGCCATTCCTGGGGTTTTGGGTTCTGCGGCCACGGTGTTTGTTGACTGAAGACAGGTGTTATATGCTGTCTGGCTAGATTTTGACCAAAACCATGCTCTTTTTGACCGTTTTGGTCTTCATAATGATTCAGTGGTTGGTTCTGTTGCTTCTGGTCCCGCGGCTTTGAAAATATCGGAGTAAATGCGGATTTCACTGGCTGACCGGACTCCTGCCAGCGGAATTGCGGTTTTTCCCTTCTCTCTTGCTGCAAAGGCCAAGTACGCTCAGACTGGCGGTCGGGTTTGAACGACTGACCAAGCTCATAGGGCAGAAGGGGTAAAGTTCGAACCTGTAGCACAAGGAGGAGGAGGAGGAGAAGCAGAAGGCGACACACAGCTCTCAACGGACGCATCTTGACGCAAATGCAAATATTTTGTGTTGTGCGCGATAACCCACAATCGCCTTATTGATTATTGATTACTTCGTTGACACCATCAGAGTGCAACATGCTGAATCTGTCATGCCCATAAACGCAGGTCGCATGACCTGGTTCTGGGTCAAACTGGAGCAGGCATATGACTGCAGCTATTCGAGGGTGTTTTAATTTTTGCGAAAAATGGGCGAGCATTAAATGCCAGCGTTTTCAATCTTTTCTTGGTATTGATGCCGTTGTTTTTTAGGTTATTATCTATTAACAAAAAATTATAAGCAGAAAGTGGTCGCACATGGGGACAGATGTCGTTCGCTGAAATTGGTTGCATCCGGAGCAATTTAAAATGTCAGAGAGTGGACTTTCAGCTCTGTCTTCAGACTTCTATCGCGCCTAAGCGACCGGCGACTGTTCAAAAAGACGGTCATTTATGCTCACTAAGCGCAGCAAAGCCCGTCCGGTTAGCCAGGTTTCTTCATCTTTGTCAGATCAATGATGTCAAAGGAATGTATGCCAACATGGACAAGAAACAACGAGATTGTGATCCTGGTTTATGATTCGTCATTCACCAGGCAAATCCAAGCAAAATTTTGGTAAAGCCTTGGCTCAAAACCGCGGTTTTTGGTCATCAAGCTTTCAGCGGCTGAAGTCGTCGAGTACAGCACACACAGAGTAACGAGAAGCACTGTGAACAGATTCTTGCGTGAGATGTTAAACACGCCGACAGTCATACATGCGACAAGAGATAAAAGGGCATTCAGAGCTTCATTAAATTATAATATATATATATATATATATATCAGAAGAAGAGGCGATCACGGGAACAATAGGTTTAATATCCAATATATATATCCAATATATATATATATATATATATGAAATAAATGTACAAAACGAACGCGTTATGATACAGGATGATCGGTCTGGACGGGAGATGACGCAACTGGTGGGGAATGCAGCACTGTGGGCGACTGCAGGGAAGGGATTTGGAAGGGACTTGGAAGTGGCCGAGTAGAGAGAGTTGTGATGAGTTGCGGGAGAGGAGGTTGGCGGTAGAGAGGGAAGAGCACCAGCTATCTTCACCGACACCATCCCAGATCCGCGGGCAAAAATGACACTTCATTAAAACCAAACACATTCATCTCATGGGGCGTTACAAGATAAAGTAGTCTATGGGCCTGTCGGTTTTGATCGACAGTGGTCCCTCCCGTGGAGAAGTGCGTTCAACGACCAGGTCGTGTGGTATGCTTGTTCTGTTGTGCCTTTGATTTCAATCCAAAGCCCAGCAACCAGGGAGCGAGGAACACCGATTTATCTAAGGGAAACTATACTGGCCGTCGCTGGCCTATTGGCCGTCATAAACCGGCCATAGCCAATTAAATTCGGGTTGACTTGGAATTCGATCCCGGATTTTTTATCAGGAGCTTGCCTACAATCTGTGAACACGAGTGCTCATTGCTTTCGTAGATTCAACTTTTTTATCACATGAACTGTCTTGAGTATCTTAACGAACTTTAGATTTATTGTACTATAGTATGGCGAAACTGGTTCTACGTTAACTATTATTATGAGACTCCGTTCAGTATATGCATTAGCCCTTAAGTAAAATTCATGCCGATTAAAAATTCAATCAATTAGCTTAAATAAAGTTTATATTGATCGAAGAAATTGCTTTAATGGTAAAATACCTCTCAAACGAACCAAGGGTAGAGGGTCGGTGGAAGCTTCATGGACGGTGCCATATGCAAGGTTTTTCCATTCCACTCCTCTTATACCGTTTACGATTAAAACGTTTGTCTGCAAAGCAGAACTTCAATGATGAGGATGACCGAACATGGGGCCTACATGCAATTAGTGCCGTCACTCTAGCAGAACTGACCTATAAACTGCCTGAAATTTTCAGAATAAAAGTTTGGTGAGCAAATGTGTTTCTGTCAAGGTGTTCCTGTTACCACTTTCGCTTAGCAAACTACATCCAAGCATCGAAACCGCACAAACAATTTATTAAAATTGGCAATGGGTTTTAAGAAATCTTCTTGACTGTTCGAAAGGTGTTACCTACGAGTCGCCTTGATAAATACTTAGGGTGATCCTAGGCCTTGTAGTTTTGCAGGACTTCGGGCTTTGAAAATCAGGGATAAAATGCGTATGGAAAAGCAATCGACATGGGGGAAACTTTTTGTGGTCTGAAAATCCGCCTGCAATGCTTTCGCTAATGGGTCTCGGTGTTATAATTTATGAACCAACATTTTGCCTCAGCAGGTTACAAAACAAGTCAGGCCGTTAGGTTGGGGTTCTTGTTACCGATAGGCTTGAGATTTAGGGCAGGGCAAGGGTAAAGATTAAAGTTGAAGTTAAGGGTTATGTTAGGGCTACGCGGTTCCTCCTCTCGTGTCCGGCTTAGACGGCCATACAAGGCATCCTTAACTTTTTCTCTGCTTCCTTTATATTTTTCCCGTTCTCCCACCCTCCTCCTCCGTTCGCATCTATTATTCTCTCTATTGATGCTTTTCTTATTATGTTCCCTTTATCCCCCGTTTATACGTATTTTTCCTCCTCATTGTCTGTAAACTATTCCCTATTCTTTCATTTTTTTGACAAAGCTGATTCCCCTTGATGTGTTAGAGCGTTGGGCTTCTGATCAACAGATGGCGGGTTCAAGCCTCGCGTGGTGCATCACATGGGGTTTGCAAATGAATGGCTGATGACGGCTGATGAACCAGAAATGACACTTCCAGTCTCCCTTATCTTTGCCGGCAAAATGGACTTGCCTATTCTACTACTAGCTGCTGTGCTACTGCTGGCGCGGCTCCAGGGTGAGCCTCTAGGCAGAAGAGGACAACTGAGTCTGTTAGCGATCAGTGAGCGTTCTTGAAAGAATCAATAGGATTGTTGTCCTGCATTGTGTAGTTTGCAGGAGTTTGACTTGACGTGATTTCGCTAGAAAGTTGTCGGTAAGACGAACGTAGTCGGCAGCAGACCGAGAGTATCACCGCTTCCAGGAAACCAATGAGCTACACCAACACACGCAAAGTGGCTAACTGATGAACTTTCAAATAAACCAGGTTAGCATACGTGGGGCTAGATTTACAAAGAGATTTTAAGTATTGTCAGTTTGTAGTCAAAGTCGAGGACATCTGATGCCCCTCGGAGACCACAAGTAACCTAATCGTAAGAGATATTCGTGATGACACCGTTTTGGTCGCTTAAATGTACCCTTACATTTTTTACTGCCATTTGCCGTGTTTAACTCAGAGGATGGACTTAAAAAATGCATAGTGCATGTTGATCACATTCCGTTGAATAATGTGCGTGTCAGTTCACCTCTTAAGCCTGCCTTTCCCATCCGAAACGGTGGACGTTCTAGGTCGTTGGCAGTCTTGTGTCGCTGTTTCGATAACGTGCTGAAAAAGTGTCGAACTGTGTGATCTACTTTAGGGCTAAATAATTTTCCATGCCTGATTAACAATTTACGGTAGACTGCAAATTTTCTCTGCTCTAAGGCAGTCGAAAAATTGCACCCTTCATTTTCGCAGTGCCTGCATAGGCAGCAGACAATGCAGTAAATCCATAGTTTGTAATCAAAATGGTGTTTACAGGAACCACAGTTAAGACGGACCATAGGTCATCGATTAAGCATCTGACTGGATTAATTTTGCAGTCTGTCTAAATAACCAATAGGATTACAGCATGTGGGTGCATATGTGGTTATAAGCGTTTGATAGACTGGTTTACGAAACCCTTCATCGTCATGTTGTCTGAGCACGCACTGTGCCTTGCCGTCTGCATTGCAGTGGTTGCCAGCTACCCTCAGAGGGACGGTCCCTGGATGAGAGAACAAGACCACCCCGGTTTGTACTTTCAGAAACCCCAAGAATTCGGTGAATACCCACATTACCCTGGCAATGAAATGCACCAGTTTCGTCCAGTAGACGAACGCTTTTATGGCTCCGGACCGCATTACATGAGACCAGAACCGGAATTTATGGAACGTCCTTACTTCCACCACCCCCACCAGGGTCCGTTCCCATATGAACACTGGCGCGGTGAACCCGAACGCTTTGACCACTACGGACGAGGACCGATGTCTCACAGGTTCCCGGGATTCCAGGGCTTCCGTGGTTTTAGAGAACCCAGCTTTCAACACTTCCAAAAGCCAGTCGGAGATTATGAGCTTGGACTCCCGAAAAGGGCCATGGACAGCGCCGAAAAGGCTACCAAGACTGCTGAGGCTAGTGACCTAAAGAAGATGTAGAGTGTGCCAGATATACCCATCCGCTCTCGGACGGTGTTTTATTGGGTCAATTTTTCTTGGCTTTTTGGTGGTTTATTAAGATACTTTGGAATGTTTCAATCAAGCCCTCAAATCATCAGGTAAATATCTGCTTGACCTTGTATGGAGTATCCAGGTAGGATGAAGGATGGGGAAAGGGTGAAGCTTATCAGTATATATTCCTTCTCAGATTTGTCAATTCTATTTTAAAAGATAAGGAATACCGCGTAGTTAAGACTTCCGTAACTCGATAGACTAAGGAGCAGGGATACTAAATGAACGCAAAACGTGTTTTTTTAATTTTTCTGAGCTGTCAAGCGCCCACATAGTTGTGTTCCCAGCGATATCAGTGGCAACGAAATGAATGCTTGTTTTAAGACGCGTAGATAATGAGAAACTTTATATGAGGATGCAGCATTTCGAGTCAGTGAGTTTTCATCAGAAGAAGTAAATTCTGCCGTGTCAAACTCCTCATAGGGAAGTTGGGCTCATTTCTGTTTCAGAAGCCTCGCAACAAATTTGAATGTTCAATCACCCATTGCAGAGATAGCTCACGTACTCACAGGCACTGTATATAACACGGAAGGTTTCAAGGTCTAAATAGTGTGTTCACTGCCAGTGTCAGAGTAATTTAGCCGAGCCCTTACCGAGAGATAAGACAAAGGGAATATAATATGAGGTTTCTTCTTACGAGTGAGGGTTCTTTGTGCTCTGAAGACTAACGAGTAGCTAGGGCGTTTGCTGAACGCCAAAGCAAGAGATAGGGGAAAAGAGGGAGACGGGAGATAGAAGATATGGAAGGGATTGAGGGAGAGAGAGAGAGAGATCACAGAGTGAATGGGGAGCAAGAGCATGAAAAGGGTAGAAGAGAGGAAGTGAGAGAACAGAAGAAAAGAGAAGGCGTGGAGAGGGAGAGAGATAACACAGGGAGAGGTCGAAGGCTGAAAAGACTGCCTGCAGACAAAGGAGGGTTCACCATTAAATTAGATAAAGCTCAATACTTCCGGAAGGCCAACGCAATGCTTAGGACCATCAGGCCTACCTCAGGCATATAGGGGTCAAATAAGCACAACGCTTACCCTGAGATGACGAGTGCAGAACGACTGGTCATCAAACTGACTAATACGGCTATGGAAAGGCTCCACTTCGTCCCATTTTATCGTTGCGCGGAACACCCGTGTTTACTTAGACCAAGTGACTATTCCGAGTCCTGAACTGCCTCATCTCGGGCTCCAATACGACAGCTGCCCCTCCATCGCTCTCGCGGAAAGACTCGGGGGGTTACACCTCGGCACAGACGTGGTCCTGGTTTCATTCGATGTAACCTCACTGCTCACCTCAATTCCACAAAGCCTGGCCATTAAACCTGTAGACAATATTCCTGACAGCCAATATACTGAGGCAACAGAGCACCTTAACGGGTACACCTTGTGCAAGTGCTGAAGTACTGCCTCAAAAGTATGAGCAAACCAAAGTATACCGATTTGGATCACTGCTTTATGGTTTCATCGGGCCGAAATTTTAGGCGCGTTATGTATTCTTAAGTGGGAAATGGTTTTGAAATTCCATGCCCTCTAAACTCTGTATTTCCGGTATTCAAATTCGTGATAGAGGCAGAAAAAATAAGCATACAGGCGACTGTAAACAGGAAGGTCACCAACAAGCATCAAATCCTGCAATATCACAGCAACCAACCATGGCATCATAAACGCAGCTGTGTGCGAACCCTCTACAAATGAGCTGAGACGCACTGCGGCGAAGCAACTGAAAAAGTGGCCGAACTCCACTACCTACGTCAGATTTACACCGCCAACGGAAACCCTTGCAGCTTTATAAAACGCATTAGACGGTTCATTCCAACTAGAACGCCAATTGAAGGTCATCCAAACGCCTGGCGGGGCCACAATATATCGTTGCTCGCCTCTTGCAACTACTAAGTATCGGTATCTCTCAGAAACTCGAGGTAACAATCAGACGTATGGTCATGAAATCAAAGGCCTCCTGTCAGTAGGTGAAATGGCCAATGATGTCTACCGAATACATTGCAGTTCCTGTGAAGTGAACTACGTCGTGGAAATTGGCAAGACATTTAAAACCCACCTGAATGAGCAGACAAGAGCGGCGCGAAGACAGGATCAACTCTCGGTGGTGGCAAAACATTGCGCAGCTTCTGGGCATGCCTTCGCTTTTCAAAGGCCGACTTTCTGGGTAAAAGGGAGGGACCAAACAGTCAGGAAGTCGCTTGAGGTCTGGCATAGCACCATAACCTCCATCAAATGCTGTTGGACTCCGCCTGCAGCCTATCAAGCTCTACGGGTGTTTTTCAACAAGCAGAACTGCGGCGGCTAGTCCGACCAGATACGGTGGAAGTCCAACCCATACTAAGTGAGAATGCGGACGGGCGTGGACGGTCACCGGATGCAAACACAGGCTGGGAGCAACCGATGGAGAATACGAACCGGGTCTAAACGCAGGCGGACGCGCGCACCCGTAGGGAAGGAATGGCACTGATGACAATTGCCAATCCAGCAGCAACCGAGACTTAAACTCAAGCATGGAAACCGCCGCTCAAACGTTTGTGGACTAATGCGAACGCGGCATGACGGTGAGAGACGTGGAGAAAAGACAACAACTACGAACATTGCGAACGAGCACAATGGCCGACTTCCCCCATCTTCACCCCTACCTCCACTTTCATATATATATATATATATTGAACATTTGAGGTAGTATGCATTCCGAGATGATAAATGAAGAAAGAAGGCTCGTCGGAAAATCGAGGTTTACTCGTTAATTTTCAAGCTGGTTACACCAACTCGTCGTCAGACGAAACGAGAAGTAAAAGTTGGGATTGTAACGCTGGAGGGTTTAGGGGCAGAGAGGTTACACCGACAGACTGACGCCATGGGGGTTTTGGGGGGCCGTGAATCCTGTTAAGATAGCTGTCGCATGTAAAGGGAGGGGTGCTAGATTTATGATAGCAAGTCAAGTGGCGGGAGATGCAGAGCCACCGAGGTTAAACTTGGCTGGGCACAGATAAGCAGATGTTGATTTTAAGGTGGGCGTACGTCAGTGGACCGTGCACGCAGACCTTCGTAATGCGCATCGAGATCGACGTGACGGTTAATACTGTTTGTGCCGGAGTGCCACGTTTTGAGGAATTCGCGTGCCTGTTTGGTGCTAGCCATGGCGACCACTTCTGCTCCCTCCCAATTTGAAGCGGTGGTCGCAATCAACGGCGTGCGCAAACACGAGGGACAAGGGATCACGTCGGCGGATGGCTAGTTTGTGTTCATTTATATATATATATACTAACTACTTTTAAGTAACCAGTCTTTATCCGACTTCGTTTAATATCCAGTTGATTGGCATTGTTCCTTCGCTGTTCTTGACTCGCTCGCGGTTACGCAGGACACCATGTGTTGATGTCATTCGCGAGCCAATGGGCCTGCTTTAATAACTGTACCATGTTCTGTCATTCGTGCTGTTTATTACTATAGAACAACGAAAAATATCCAACTTATTGACACTGCATTCTGACATTGCCATGAACTTGGATGTGTTTATTTTGATTAAGGAACCATTCCGTTATTTAATATCTGCAGGGACGCTGGAAGGCTCTATCATCCGCATTCCATTGCCAATTTTAACGAGGTGCGTTAGAATTATATAGTGACCCGTCAGGGTACTTCTTCTTTGTATACAGTAGAGGCAGCAGAAAGTAGTAGTGCGAAAGAAAATATTTTAGATGCCAAAGTTTTGATTGAAGGGAGCCCGTACATGTCTAAAATGCAGTTACCGATATATCAAAGATTACCAAATCTAAGAACATGCTCTACACAGACATGGAACAATCCTGAATAGTTAGAACCACTAGAAGTCGGTTCACCAGGGCATCCGTAGCATACACGCCTATCTCACTTATCAGGGAAAACGTTCAATCATGCTCTTGGCCGATGGAACACAGACTGTCGCCTGAATGTGTAAGCAGCCAAGAAAGGTGACGATGACCTGAACGATTGTTACCTCTAAATTGACCGTTCGAACGTCGATTTCGACGAGGTCCACAGTATGCTCCACACCAGGTGGTGCAACGACGGTGATTTGCGCGTGAATTAGTTTTAAGTGATAGTAGCCTAGCGCTGCAGCAACCGCACTCTTTCCTCCTCCTCCACATGAGCCCAGTGTCAAGACAGAGTCAAGAAGACCGGAGATGGGAGAGGGCACAGGTGCCTGGCGCGACCGTAGCCGCCTCTGGCTGTTCCACCACACCTGACTCGGATCCCATGGAGTGGGACTGCCATAAAAGCCACATTAAGAAGGAACCATTGCAGCCTGACTCTCAGTCCACCAGTCAGCAACTCCACACAAAACAAACATGGGGCTGTCCACGCGGTCCGAGTTATCCCATCAGTTGGCAACCTTCCAAGCCACGGCTTTTAGCGCACCGTGATAGTTTCAAGCGCGTCGGATTGTTTAAAGTGAGGAAAATGCGCTGATCTATTGACCTCACTCTCTCCCCACCCCCACAATCAGAACACCATCCGAGCCAGTCAGTTGTCTGAGATGGGAGTGGACGCATTGGCTGTCGCGTTGGTGTACCCGTCTTCGCGCGCCACAGCACGACCTAGCCCCATAACGCACACACCAGGATTTACTTACTTAGGGGATATGGAGGAGCCATCGCCGTCTGACTCCCAGTCCACTGGTCAGCCACTCGCCAAACACAACACATACACTGGGCCGACGACGTGGTCTGGTGTAAGCGTCAGATTGGCAGCCTTCCAAGCAACGGTTTTTAGGGAAGCGTGATTTTATCAGGTACATTTTAATGATTTTGAGGGTGTTGTTTATGTTTTAGAGTAGATGGTGTACGCTGATGTGGCTTAGCCTCCGGTGGTTTACCGCAGGTTGTTGTGGAGGCGCATGTGTCCTAATAGGCCCATGCGGTGTGTAAATTTGTGGGAGCAGTGAGGGTAGTGGAGGCGGGCGCGGCGACTGTATGTCGGAGCCCCAGGAACTGGTTCACCAGCCACCGTGCGATGGATTCGCAGGTGACTGATAAGGCCAATGCGTGAGTTGAAGTTGCGGGCGCATTGTGGGCAGGAGAAATCGGTAGAGGCTGGGGGGATGTGATTCATGGTAGTGGGGGTGGCAGTGGCGGTAAGAATGGCAGAAGCGGAAGGTGTGCGTGATGTATCGGTGTTGTTGACATGGCGGTGAATTCATGCTGTCATGGATGCGCATTTGACCAAAAAGGCCCATGCAATGAGTGAATGCGCGAGGACAGTAAGGACAGTAGAGGCGACGATCTCTGCTGTGTGTTGGTGCTCCAGGCACTGGTTCACCAGTCTCTGTACGATGGATTCACAAATGACCAACCAGACCGATGCGTGAGGTGAATGTGCGGTTGCATTTAGGACAGTTTTGGAGAGAGTCCCAATCGCTGATGGTGGTGGTAGTGAAGGCAAAGGCGGTGGTGGGCGTAACAGGCAACGAGTAGAGGGATGTAGTCTCTATGATGGTGGGAGTAATGGAATTGATGACAGGAGTGAGGTCGGGGGAGTCTGAAGGAGGATTGGCAGAATTTGACGTAGAAGATAGAATTGTCGGATTGTTTGTGAATTGCGTCCGAAGATGTCCAACCATGCCGATTCGCGTGCGGAATATGTGTTGACAGCGCGGGCATGTTGGCAGGGACTGGGTATTAACGATGTTGGTTAGGGAAGCTGGTGACATTCGTGCCGCTCTTTTGGCCTTGGAGGCGGCGATCCGGTTGGCCTTAAAGATTGCTGAACTAGTTTTCACGGATATTCTTCATGCTGGTCTATCCTGGGCGAGGTCCTCCCAGGTTGCCGGGTTGATTTGCAATTGCTTCAGCAATTTCTTCAAAGTGCCCTTGTAGCGTTGTTTTTGACCTCCCTGTCGGCGAGCACCCGTAGCGACATCTCCATAGAAAAGTCGTTTGTGTAGTCACTCGTCGTCCATTCTCACCACAGTCCGTCACGATTCACCGTGTCAAAGGCTTTCGTTAGATCCACGAAGCTAGTGTATAGGTGAGTTCGCATCTCCTGACACTTCTCTTGTAGCTGGCGGGCGGCAAAGATCATATAGGTTGTACCACGATGTCGGTGGAAGCCACATGGGCTTTCCAGGGGCAGGCCCTGCTCTAGCAGACCGTTTAGACGATTGAGAAGGATACGGGTGAAGTTTTTCCCGGCGATGTTGAGCAACGATATGCCTCTGTGGTTATCACAGAGTTGTCGGTTCCCTTTCCGTTTGTAGAGATGGACGATGGTCGCGTCTTTGAAATCCTGAGGAACTTGTCCTTGGCGCCACATCTCCTGGAAGATTTTTGTGAGTTCTGCCACCAGCCGGGGCCCATCGTGCTTGTAGACTTCCGGTGGGATTGCGTCGGATCCCGGTGCTTTACCGCTGGAAATCTGCTGCAAGGCCCGGATGGTTTCTGGTAGGGAAGGTGGGAGATCCAGGTCATTGTTCGTGTCCAGTTGAGGAAGCCGGTCGATGGCAGCATCGGAGAAGGCTAATGAGCAATTAAGAACACTTCTGAAGTGCTTGACCCAGCGCTTCAGAATTTGCGATTTCTCTGTCAACATTGTTGTGCTGGCAGAGCTGAGCAGTGGTGCGGTCCCCTTGATATATGGGCCGAAGATGGCCTTGATGGTTTTGAAAAAGTTTTTCATTTAATATCGGTCCACATACCCCTGGAGTTCCTCAGCTTTTCGGATCACCCAGGCGTCTTGCATCTCCCACAGCCGTTGCTGTACAAGGCGGCGGTATCTGAAGAAGGCTGCTTTTGGGGCATCAGTCCGAAGGTCCATGTGGGCTTTGTGTAGTCCATTATTCTCCGCGAGAAAGTTGCTGATGTCGGCGTTATTGTCGTCAAACCAGTCTTGGTTTTGACGACATGCGTGTCCGAGGACTTTGAGGGCGGTGGATGAGATGACATTTCGCAGTTGGCATCATCGTGTTTCCACGGTGCCGCTATTATCTGGAGCATGCAGGTCCTCCAGTTTCTCGGTTAAATGAGGCACCTCAGAACGACACATTGATCTGCTGGCAGCTCCGATATGTCCCCACCCAAGCTTTGACAGTCTTGTTCATATCAGGTCGGAAACTCCGGTCCCTCAAGTTGCATTATCTTTGCGTATCGGGTTATGCAGGTTTCGAGACGTCGCAAAGGAGCATACTCCCAACAGTAGTCAGAGAAACGTCCATGAGCAGACAAATTATCGCTGATTGGTCCTTGGGATGGCCGGCGCATTGTTGCCCAGCCATCGTGGCAGTAAGGTCAACTCCATCAATTACCTTATTTTTTTAATGCCATGGCCATGGCGGATGTCGGCAGTAAATTCTTTTATGTCGTCTGGGTGGAGCGTCTGCCTGTGACTACACTTGTCAGCTCAAAGGGCAAATGCCAACAGTTTGGGCCAAGTTACCCGCCTAGGCCACTGCAACGTATGGAATTCATCAATTCTGATACAGTAAACTGACTGCTAAAGCAGGATTTCCTAAGTAATCAATCTAGAATCCACCAGATGGCTACCAGGCACAATTAATTAGTAAAGGATTTTGGCAGATTTTGAATAATGCGTTTGATCCACCTGTGAATCTGACGGCTCCCGGTGGGGGCCTCGTAGGTCAGTTGGTTGGAGCGTCGGCTGTACTAAAGCCTTCCCCTGGCTGGCGTGGGTTTGAGTCCCACTGTGGCCACCGATTTTTTCACAAAGGGGCTCAAAGGAATTATTCAAAATCTGCCGAAATCCTCTACTAGTTTGTTTATTGTACTGAGTTGCTGCTGCTGACGATGAACTCCTGCACGAGTTCCAAAGCTCTGAACAATTAGCAAATTGTTCTGGTGCTCATGAGAACACAACTAACTACAAGGGCCTACAACTACAAGGCCCTCACCGGCGGAATCCGTGAGTTTATTTACACGTGGGTCAAGTTACCCGCCCGGCCTACTGTAACGTACGGAATCAACCAACTCTGATACAGTAAGCTGACTACCCAAGCAGGATTTCTTAAGCAATCAATCTAGAATCCACCAGAAAACTACCAGGCACAGTTACGTAGTAGGGGATTTTGGCAGCTTTGAATAATTCCTTTCACCCATTTGTGAAAATCTCACCGGCCTCAATGATCATCGGCTGTACTAAAGCATTCCCCTTGCTGGCGTGTGTTCGAATCCCACCGAGGCCACCGAGATTTTTACAAGTGGGTCGAATTAAGTATTAACATTTGGCAAAAAGCCCTACTAACTTCAATTTTGCATTCGTATTCCCTTCCTGCGTTGCCATGTCTGAATCTCGCAGGTAAGTCACATGCTCTCTGGGCGTTATACCAAGTCCAACAAATGCATATCTGGTCAACTGTCGCTGGTGGTGGGTGCGAAAGAGAATCCGAAACGTCAGGTATACAAAGTTCTTTTTAGTGATCAGTTGAAGAACTTGCTGAAAGAACAAACAGAGTGAATAAGAAAGAGGCAAAACTAAATTTGAATGCTCAACCGTAGACGGACATGAGACGAGTTAAACACTGACGGACCGCTGAGTAGCTTGCTAGGTACATCTCAAGGGATTTTTGGTGGCTCAATCCACAAACACAAAACTGAGGAGAAGTAGACGCGATTGCTGGGACATGCACTTTATTCGCCCGAAATTTTGGATTTACACTCGATGCCATCATCAGAGGAAGCATCTAATTCTGTCTCTGAGGATGATTTCGAGCGTGAATCGCAAACGTCAGGCAAACAAAAGCCTTCTTCCAACGATCGCGTAGACCAGCTAGCAAATTATTTGGCTGCACTTAGCACCCGAGCCAGACTTATCGTGGAAACACAGTGATTTACTAAACTGCGAAATAAAATGCTTCACAATTTGATCTTATCTTTAGAAGATAATTAGACTATGCGCAAAGTTCGACAAGACGGCTGTAGCTGTAGGTCTATATGGCAACAATCCACACCGACCGCTCTGCACACATGGATGTTTAAAAGACTTTCGAAAGGTACTCGGACCCAATTTCGAAACACTCGGTGGTTTCGGTGGGATTCGAACCCACAACACCTACAACCAAAACTCAAACCACCCATTCTATGACGCCTCATTTGGTCGACATTTTATTATACTCAGGGTTCCGAATGAGGCCTTGTAACACCTATTTTTTGAGGGTTAGCTGTAGAAAATTCTTCTTGCTTTCCTCTAGGAATTAATTGTGTCTGGTAGATTCTACATTGATTGTTTAGGAATTTCTGCTCAGGCAGTCAGCTGAGTGTGTCAGAATTGGTCGATCTTATAGATTTTAGTAAGCTAGGTGGGTAACTTGACCCGAATGTGATTAAACTCACGACTGTCGTTGGGGCCTCGTAGCTCAGATGGTTGGAGCTTTTGGCTGCAATAAATTCTTTATCTTTTTGTTATGGGTTCGAGTACCACTGAAAACGCTGATTCTTTTCAAAATTGGCTCAAATGCATAATTTAAATCTGCTCAAACGCATAGTAGGAGACCGTAGTGCGTTTTGGTCCTAGGTAGGTCCGACATTTCACGTCATGGCGTACGACCCTTATTTCTATTGTTTTGTAAAATAATCGGTTTCTTGTTGCTGCCATTTTGCATTAAGCGTATTTATGATACTTTGACCCCAATAATGTGACAATGTTTGTCTAACAACACGTTGCCACGGTTTCCCTTGGTCTTTTTACTTCATCCTACATTATTAGATCAATGTTTTTAATTATTGGGGCTCACTCTCGAGCCCTGCCAGCATACGCACGGCCTCTAGTCTTATAGGCAGAAGAACATTTCTGATAAAGACAAAGGAGCCTGGAATGACTATTTCTGGCTTATTAGCCGTCATCAGCCAGCCATACCTAGCCCCAGGTGGTGTACCACCCGAGGGTCGAACCCGCACCGTGTTGATCAAAGCTCCAACGCTCTAACCATTGAGCCACGAACCGTTGTCTTGCCGGTTTCGATAGGGAATATTACCTATGGTAAGTGGGCGCTCACCGATCGGTTACAGGACTCATCCAGCCCGTTGTGCCTTGGAGTTCACTCCTGAGCCCTGCCAGCAGCTGCACGGTGGCTAATGATGTAGACAGAGTAACATGACCGACAAATACAAGGTAAATTGGAAGAGCAATTTTGGTTTAATTGGCCGTCATGAGCCAGTTATTACCAATCCCAGGCACTGCGGCACCTGAGGATCAAACTCACGACTTGTTGATTCGAATTCCAACGCACTACCCACTGCGTCATGGGTGGGTGCAACACCTGAGGTTGGATTTGGCTGGCTAATGACGGCTAATAAGCCAGAAACGGTCATTTCAGTCTCCTTGGTCTAGCCGCCGTGAGAGTGAGCCACGTGGTGGATGCACCAGACCAAAACGGGAGCTTAATAAGGGCACAGCAGACGTTATTCGAGTTGCGCACCCGTAAAAATTTCAGAAATTATTAATTGCAGGACATGGAGTCAGGTGATTCGGACATGACTTTTTAGGATCAGACCCGAAGCTTCAATGAACATTTGGGTCGAATACAATCAACCACTGTGGAATAAACACATATTGCCCATTCTTCAAACACGAAGTACTGAAAGAAGTATGAATCTTATATGAGAGAGAGAGCTACGCTTTATTTTGAAGGTAAAATTCCAAAAATTTCAGCAAAAAAGCTCCTCCGTTCACCGTGAAGAATCGTCCTTGAATGCCCCTCTAAATATCGATCAATTTGTATTTCCTTCAAAATTTTGCATGCGTCTTGCGCTTATGATCTCATTTTTGTTGTTCGAATAAACAAATAGGGTTAAAAATCAGTTTTAAATGGGCGAAATAGGCCAATCGACGTATATATAAGAGGATTCACATGCGAATGGAGAGCAGAAAAGATGGCGGCTCAATTTCAAAAGCCCGCATGGCAAAGATGTTATACCGTACTTCCGACATAGGTACTAGCTTAAAACCCAGACACGTATTTTGCCGATGATTCTGCTGCTGCGTGACACAGCAACAAGGGGTTCGGCTCTTTAGTGGGTCCCCCAGCGTTCTCTATGCGGTTTCTGGTATATGGACTCCAGAGAATAATCGGGGGAATAATTTCTGAAATTCTTGAGTGCAGGACATCGAGTCAGGTGATGCGGACAGGACTTTTAGGGTCAGACCAAAAATTTCAATGAAAATTTAGATCAAAGACAATCAACCACTGTGGAATAACCATGTAATGCCCATTCTACAAACACGTAGTACTACAAGTAGTATGAATCTTGCATGGCAAAGAGGTTTTACCGTACTTCCGACAAATATACTAGCTAAAAGCCCAGTCCTGATGAATGCATTCTATTCTTTCATGTGGTTGCTATATTTTCCTCAATACCACATAACCTGGCAATTGAGAGCGTAGCTTGACGCCTAGAAGAAACACCAATATATATTCCAACGCCGCACGTTTTAGACATGCTTGGGCTCTGCCTTAAGAATTATTGTCCATCCGATGGTATGCATTACCAACAAGTCAAAGGTACTCCAATGGGTTCACCGATATTGGGGTTACTTGCCCAGCTAGTCCTACAACGTCTAGAAGAAGCTGTGGTTCAAAATCTCAGGTCAAAAATGTTGCTCCGCTACGTAGATGATACCTTCGTGGTCTTAAATAACTGCGGAGTGGAATGGCTGCATCAAAGTCGTAATGTTGTCTTCTCCGCTATAAAATTCACTCGCGAAGTAGCAACAGGCGACATCCTCCCGTTTCTCGACGTCACTGTGCAAAGATTGAGTGATAGCGAGCTCGCAACCAGCGTCCACAGAAAAGACTCAAATGCCGAAATAATCCTCAACTATGGAAGCAACCATCTTGTTGCCCACAAACGAAACTGCGTTCAAGTTCTTTTTCACCGCGTCTTCCGGTACTGTAACAGCGAGTATCTACTTAAAAAATAACCTGCTTATTTATACCAACTATTCCGATTTGACGGATATCCAATGAGCTTTGTGAAAAACTCTCCGAAGTCACAGGCAACCACAAAATCAGAGTTCTAATGGAAAAAAGTAGTGCCGAGCAAATTCCATTCATTGCCATACATGCAGGGCATTTCAGAAACAATTATACTGATTTGCCATCTGCATCGCTCACAAGCCAGCGTCCTACCTGCGGGCAGCACTAGCACGTGTTAAAGATCCCGTACCCAAAGAGCAACAAACCAATGTTATTTACCGCGTTCCATGTGCAAATTGCTCTTGCGCTTAAGGAGGCCATACAGGCCGACGACTCGAGACCCGCATAAATGAACACAAACTGGCCATCCGCCGACGCGATCCCTTGTTTCTCATTTTTGCGCACGCCATTGATTGCGACGGAACCGATAAAGACAAGGGAGACCGGAATGGCTAATTCTGGCTAATTAGCCGTCATCAGCCAGTCATACACAATCCCAATTGTGGAACACCTGGGATTTAAACCCACGCCTTTGGTATTTGAGTCGAAAGCTCTACCATTAAGCAATTCCAGGCTCCCTTGTCTTTGTCTGTTCCACTTTAACAACATATGCTACATGTCGCTATGCGACCGCCTGCGAGGGCTCTAGTCTGAGCTCTAGGGCACATCGGAACATACATGATCCTTAAGCAGATTGTTGAGCAACATACTATCATCATATACCCGATCGCAACCGACAAAGCAACGAGCCCGTGGCTTACTGGAAGAGCGTTTGACTCAATTACCAAAGGTCGCGGGTTCGAATCCAAGGTTTTCCACACTTGGGATTGGGTATGACTGGCCGATGACGGCTAATAAGCTAGAAATAGCCATTCCCGTCTACCTTCTATTCGTCGTTATCCACTTTATATATATATATATATACGAAGCAAAGACGTTCTTTGGGAAACAATAGGTAACTTTATTATGTAAATTTTCGACGTTGGTACCCAAGGTCGTCGTCAGATTTGTGTAAGTGTGCAAAGAACTGTTAAAATTTAACAAGTGCCGGAAAAATCCATATCTCTTAGTCATTCCTGCCATTTGCTGTCATTTGGCGTGTATTTCCATTTTTATTTGCTCTCGCCTCTTCCCGCTTTGTTTCAGGTTGCCGTACACATGGTCCAATTCGATTTGTCGGTTGATGCATGAGTTTCTGAGAAAATAGCCTCTAAAACTTCTCGGCCTTTCTTAGATGGACAGGAGGCAACAATGCGGGTTTTGTCCCATGCAAATTTGTGTCCAGTTTCTAGCGTATGCATGGAAACTTGAGACAAGTGGTCTCGCCTCCTTACTGCCAATTGATGTTTATGTATGCGCGTGGAGGCTGACTTTCCTGTCTGACCACAGTACACCGCATTGCAGCTGTTACATGGTATCTTGTAAACGACTTCTTTTTTATCTAAATAGCCAACCCTATCCTTAGGGTGTACAAGCTGATTTCGTAGTGAAGTCGTTGGTTTGTGCGCCACTTGGATTTGATGTTTCCGCAGGTGCCTTTCAACGAGTTCAGAAACATGCTTGATGTACGGAAGTGTTCACCAGTTCTTTGATTTTGGCGCTTGACCGGAACAATCTAGTTCCTTGTCTTTTCCTTTTTCTTTTAACTTCTGTCGTCTCATCGTCGTCATCGACGAATAAATTCTCTTGGATAACCATTTCTGCCAAATAGTTTGAATAAATAACTGAGTTCGTTTGGGTAGAGTTCATTATCAGAACCGTGCGTTTTAGCTCGATTAAGAAAGCTGTTAACAGTACTCCGCTTGTGAGCAATAGGGTGGTTGCTCTGGTAATGCATGATAATTTCCGCATAAGCTTCTTTGCGGTAAACCGATGTTTGAAATGTCCCTTCAGTCTTTCGCTGTACGAGGACGTCAAGAAATGGGAGTTTACTGTCAACTTCTCTTTAAAGCGTGAAGGTGATACCTGGTAACGTTGAGGTTATAATGCTATGCAGCCTTTCTAGTTGATCCTTTTTAACGATAACAAACATGTTATCCACGTAGCGTACCCATAATTCGGGGTTAACTAGTAATAAGGCTGTAGCTTCTAATTTTTGCATAGTTATTTCAGGCAAGAAGCCGGAGCAGGGTGAACCCACAGGGGCTCCCTTTAGTTGTTTGTAGTATCCTTGTGAGAAGGAAAAATTCGTTTCCAGACATCGATCCAAGAGTTCCAGTAAGGCGGATACAGAAAAAACATCGAAAGATACCATTATTTCATCTTCTGAGAACACTTCCGTACATCAAGAATGCGACTGAGCTCGTTGAAAGGCACCTGTGGAAACATCAAATCCAAGTGGCGCACAAACCAACGACTACACTACGAAATCAGCTTGTACACCCTAAGGATAGAGTTGGCTATCTGCCTTACTGGATCTCTACCATTGAGCAATTCAGGTCTCCCTTGTCTTTGTCTTTTCCACCTTAGCAACATATTCTACTCATCGCTATGCGACCGTCTGCGGGGGCTCTAGTCTGAGCACAAGGGCACAACGGAACTTACATATTCCTTAAGCAGATCGGTGAGCCCCTCACTATCAAGTGTATACATATACAGGTCAAACAAGCGCGTAACCCTCACTGATGTGGTTAGGATCTCACTCGATCCCATTTTGTCCGTCCGCCAGCTAGCACTGGCGGTAAACGAACGTTGTATCATAGGACACATACCACATATAATGCACAGGTATAATTGAATAAATAATTAAATTGTATATTTAAGGCCCAGAGGGCCCCATCATTACAAACGTCGTACCGAGGTTTAAATAAATACAAAGTGGATAATTGCTGCACTATGTGAGCATCCATATGAACAGCAGAAATGAGTAGTATGGTAAACATATCCGATTCAAAAGGATTTGCCATTTTTAAAACAAAAGTCAACAATCTTTGTCATATACGGTGAACTGGAAAAGAAGCAATAAAAAAACTCCTAGGGTTAAATCGGAGGCGGAGTTCGGCGAGCCGCCAATTAAAAAAAAATAGGAGAAAAAAAACTGCTTCACTAAAAAAATAATAGCTAAATGCAATGGGATAGTATTGTGATGTTGCTCACAACGTATGAGGTTTCGGAAAGCTCCTTGTCGGGTGAGAGATAATATAGCAGTCAGAGCTACTGTTTATAAACACCAGTGGAGGTGAGAGAGGACGAACTCATCGTAGACAACATGGTCGAAACGAAGAGGGGACAGAAGAGGTCACGAGATCGTCATCAAGATGCAACCTTGCTGACTGCATAGTCCATCACCAAAGACGCGAAACCATCAGAACCCGCCTCGATCATCAACAGAACCTGGAGACTATCGTCAGGGTTGCAAATTCGGAGGAAAGTATCAAGGTTGTCAAGAGTTGGCAATGCTAGTTTAAAAGGAGGGGTGCCAAGGGTGCGACAGACAAGACGCAGACAGCTCTTTCACGGTTGTTACCGATCATCAGTACGTCATATATATATATATATATATATATAATATATATATCACAATTTAACAAACCCGCTTAATCCACCACAGAAATCTTTCCAATACTCTTACTTCATATACTCTTCAATACTGTTCTGTACACACTTTAATATTCATTTAAATATTGTGAAATCCAGCGATAATTCAATTATCGAGTGCAAACCTTGAATTTGCTAGGTTAAAACTATGGATGCAGCAGGGATTGACTGAAGAAGCTAATATGCACGCGCGGAGGACAAAATGCCCTACCGCATTTAATGCGATGAAAGATGATCAAAAGCCCCCGATACATGCAGATTCTGATAAAAGTTGTCTTTTCACCCGAAGAGCGTAAGTGTTTGATGTTTTAGGACATAAAAGTAAATTTTGATCCCCGAAAAATAGCAGAAATAAAATAAATTTGGATTCAGTCAAAATTTAGGACGAAACAGGTCAACATTTATTATGAAAAGAGTTTAGAAAGCAAATATCTTTGGATTAATTAGGAAGTTAGCAATTAAAAGAAAAATTTTATTTCCAAATTAGGATTAGGCAGGAAGAAAGGATGGAAAATATTCAAGTTAATTTAAAAAACATATCAGAATTCGCGTCAGTTTAGACTAGGTAGGAGTTTAGGAAAAAAATAAAAAATATCATCCTAAAATATCAGACATCTAATACCCATAAAACGTTTAATTTTTATTCCGAAATGTACACCAGAAACCAAAAACATTTGGAAAATATAGAGTTAGTTTGAAGACGATCATATATATTTCGAAAAATACAACAGACATTTTAAATAATAAGGATTAGGTAGATGACTTTTTGTCTGATTACCAACATTAGGATGGCATACCACCGATTGCTTTCAAATCTTCCGCTGATGCGATCGATAAAGACAAGCGCACCATCTGAGCCTAATTTACCGCCAAGAAGAACAAGGAGGACGGCATGTTGGTGAGAGGCAGGATGACGTTAGCCCCGTCTCTCCAGGAACCGTCAGTTAATGCTGAGCATGCTAAGGAACCATTGCAACTTGTGCCTGGATGTTACTGGAGGAAAATAAGAAATAAGTATAATCTTAAATTGGTTTTGTATTTCAAGTCACTAGAGCTTACGATATTTTGAGTCTCTACCTTAGAGTAGAAGACACGTGCATCTGATATAACTAGTTTGTGAACCATATATTATCCAACGTTAAAAATTATATAGTTGCATTGAGATGAATCCTTGGCTTTCACCATATTGCTGAACTGTGGATTGTATTATGCTCCGGAGGATATCCAACGAGCAGCACAAGCTTTGGCGTTAACTCGTTCCCAAAACCAGTCACTTGGCTCGCAACAGTGGAAGGACTCTACAAAAAGGCTGCGTAGCTTGGTTTTTAAAAACACACCTCTTCGTGATACAGTTATTTCATTGGAATAGGTTACTGCACGGGATTGTAAATTAATGCAGTCTCATATAGTCACCAAAAGGATGGGCAACGTAAGCAAGGGGAACAACGGCATTCGCCATCAGCAGGATTTGAACCTCGGAACTCATTTCTGAATGTCGAGCAGCATAACCATTCGACCACCTGGTGACGTCTGGAGCACCATGCCGCTAGTTTATACTCTAAGTGGCATGGCCCTGTTAACTTTTGTAAACCGCTCACTTCTTCCTTTGAGCAAGTTCTTCCAGAAATATTACAATCACTTTTAGTAGCAATTAGCAAAACCCAGGTCACCAGTCACAAAGAAAGTTGCAGTCTTCCACCAACTGCTTCAGCACCGAGAACTAAAAAAGAACTAACTTGCACATGCACACTGCGATGGATGTCTTACGCTTCCCGTGCTTGTAAGATGTTTATAGGGAAGCGTCGAATTGCTCATCGAGATAATAGCAATGCTCATAAAGCATAACAAGGTACTGCCACCAGATGCAAAGTTTACAAAGGGCACGGAAACCGCTGGGAAATTGGCCTTCACACATCAGATAGAAATAACCAACATCACTGAACACAACCTCGCGCGGATACCGAAGGTACAGATAATAAAGTCTTTGCAACAAATTTCAGACTCGACTGATGTACAATCTAAAGGCTGGCAGACTCAGGAAATTGCAGCAAAACCACGCAATGCAGTCCTTCGCAAAACCAGAGTCTAACAAGGCCGCATGAGGCACATATAGCAGCAGAAGGTAGCTGCCAAGCAGCCTGCTAAAAGCTAGCGTAAGTTCACGTTTATATCGCAGGACAGCGATGTGAGCACACCGTGTGGACGAAAACCATGTCAGGAAAGCCAGGGGAGACTTCTAACGAAACGGAGGCTGGACTGAGCAGCAGAAAACGCAGTTAAATGAAAAGAAAGTACAACCGGTTGACCGAACCTTCCACAGCTTTTGACTTTCTGAGCTCTGTGGCCAGTTTGTCCAGCGAAAGTGACAGTCGCGAACTAGGAACGAGAGTTCCATCAGTTAAAATAGATGATGCGAAAACGGCAGGCGCTTGGTTAAATCGCAAATGAAATAAAGTTATCAAAATGGTCCTCGAATAAAAGTCAGCAATTTCCAGAGAGAAAGTTAAACACGACCTAGATTTTGTTCAAGAGTATGTTACAGCATTGTTTAGAAATGGCAAGTCGATTAACATTCTGGAAACATATCGAATAGCGAACGGCCAGTCGTGTGTTGGTTCAAACCCTCGGCCGCGACCCTTAAAAATCATTTAGGAAACCAGAGCGCAGGAGCAACTCTTGCTACAAAATAAATTCATCTCTGCGGGATACGCAGGCCAATGTTTTTTTCAACAAGATAACGAGTCTAAAGAACAAAAGAAAATGAAATAGCTGATCAAAAATCTGAAAAGAGCGAAGTAACAAATGCAAAACACGCCTACAAATAAGAAAACGGTGTATAATTCACGTCAAAAGGGAATTACTTTGACTAAATGCAGTCAAGCTGCCAGCTTAACCAAGACATTTAATCAATTCGGCTCGTATGACTGCACAGCTATTCCAGTGGACTGTGTCGGGGCTAAAAACGGTTCTCAACTGAACTCGAAGCTAACATGCATGTACACTAACGTGCAAAGCCCCTTATCAAAAGCGATGAACTGCGAATCCCTATCTGTGACCTGCTCCCGGAAGTTATCTCAATAACAGAAACTTGGTTGTTGGAACAGATTGACACCACGGGGCTTGCACTTCCTGGATCCCAACTGTTTCACAGAGAGAGAGAAAATCGAAAAGGTGAAGGCAAAGCAACATTTATAAAGAATGGCTTGCATGTTTCAGAAAAAAATCTCAATTGACTTCTATGGAAGTAATACGGTTAACAGTAAAATGCAACAGGTTCTGAAAGCCTGGATATCCTAACGATGTAGTGACCCATTTAAATGACCACGAAGCAGATGTTCAATTATTCGATGAGCTCAAGGTATTTGCTGTGTGGTCAAATACTCTTATCGTTGGGGACTTTAAAGCGCCTCACATTGACTGGAGCTCCGCTCCCGCCGACTGCTCTCAAACGGCATTTGACCAGCTGCTTCTGCGCACACCTAGCGATTTGCTCCTTACACAAAACATCTTGTTTCCGACGAAGATTCACGTGGGCCAGCAGATGAACTGCCTCGATCTTATGTTCAATAAGTCGCCTGACAGCATCGACGTTATTAATTGCGTACCCCAACTAGGCAATAGCGACCATGTGCTTCTCGTATGGGAATACAAATTATTCTCGTTGCAAGCCCAACCCCCTGATATCCAACCGAATATTTAGCGTGAGGATTTCGACCAGTTGAAAAATTACCTTTGTCCTACTGACTTGTCATCCATATTATCTGACGATATCAACTAGGCCTGGGGCCAATTCAAAGGGATAGTCTGCAACCTCATTTCGAAACACTACCCAGTCATGCAACGAAGGATCTTAGGCAGGCCTCCCTGGTTGACTCTATCCATAAAGAAGGAAGTAAACAAAAAGCGAAAACTATGGAAAATATCCTGCATTGATATGATGGTGTAATCTCTCAAGAGTAACAAGATGCAGAGAAACCGAGCCAAAAGTCTCGTCGCTAGAGATCAACGGGTCTTCGAAAAGGATCTGTTCAACCGTGCCATGAGTAATCCCAAAGTATTTTACAGTTACATGAGGCAGAGTTTGCGGAGCAAAGATCCAAGCACACATTTGTGAACTATAGAGGGTGCGGAAATTTCAGTGGTGAAAACAGAACCTGACTTTTCCCACTCAGTTATGAAGACGAGGTAATAACTACTATTAAAACTGTCCTCTTCACCGAAGAAATCATTCACGATGAGTTGATAAACTTGAAGGATTCGACCTCTTCAGGCCCCAATGCAATGGAGTTGTTTCTAAAATGGCCAAATCGCTAGCCTTTTTCTTCCAGGTGTCGTCTTCTACTGGTTGCCTAAACTTTGATTGGAAGTCCGCAGCCATCTATGCGATAATAAAGAATGGAAATCGAACGTCTGTGTATAACAACAGACTAGTGATTCTTAACTCCATTTTTTGAAACATATGGAGATCATAAAAAGCATTAATGCAGTTCCTTGAGCAGAATAACCTCCTCTCTGATGTCCAACCCGACTTTAGTAGTGGTATTTTTATCGTATGAATCTGCTCTTCTAACATGAACACCACACCAAATCATGCAATGAAGGCAAAATGTTGCATGTTATCTACGTTAACTTCAAAAAGGCCTTCGACAGGTTTCCTCACCAACGTTTTCTGCATAAACTGTGCAGCGTAGGATTCCGTGGATACAGAACTGTTTGACTGGGCAGTCACAAAGAGTGCAGGTCGGACGCCAACAGTTCTCAGAGGTACCCGTGATGGGTGGCGTCCAACAGGGTACAGTTTTAAGCCCCACATTATTCCTTTTTCATCAATTATTGCGTCAGGGAACTAGATTGTGATATCCTCCTGCTCACTGACAACATAAAACTGTGGAACTGTGTTTAAAATGCGGCAGACGAAGACCATGTGCACATAAACTTAACAGGCTCGAGGACTGCGCAAAGCACTGGCTTATGCCCTCCAATGTTAGTAAATGAAATTCTCTTCAAATCGGCAGCTGCGAAAACTCCAACCCGAGAATTTACTTTTTCAATGGTTCACATTTTGCAACCAGTTGATAGTCAGAAGGACTTTGGTGTGTGGATAAGATCGTCACTTAAACTTACTTTAAACTGCACACAGGCAACCAATTCGGCCATGTCCGAATTGCAACTCATCTGGCGAGCATTTATGGGTTTTTGAAGATTGAAAGTTTCGTGCGGCCGCATCTAGAGCACGCCATACACACTTGGGGACCTTAGGCTGTCAAGGACGGTACCATCTTAGAGAAGGTTCTAGATGTTGGTGACAAAAATGACTAAAGGCTGGTGAGCATTTTTCTATGAAAACAGACTGTCAACCCTCAACCTTTTTTTCCTTTCCTATAGCCAACTACGATGGAATTCATATTAACCTTTCGCATTATGAATGGCCTGTACTGTTGCTTTGTTCATAATGAGTTTTCCACCTAGGCTAAGACGCCCACCTTGCCCGGTCATCCCCTAACACTACGCACAGGTAAAGCAAGGATCGATGGGCGAAAATTATTATTCAGTAACAGAGTCGATACAGCTGGAGCGCTCTGCCCGCAGATTTTGTTCTTTCCAATAGTTTTATTTCCTTTAAGTGCAAACATCGCAGTTGCAGTCCCATTGAATGTAAGTATATTTCTCGCAATAAGGGAGTAGTCCTACATGTGTATTGTTTTAGACTTGTCGACGGCTGCTTTCCCCTCGCATGTTATTATGCAAACAGTTTCTTTTCAATCTTCCTTGTGTATCCATGTTTTCTAAGCCACTTTGTAACCAAAAGTAAGTTCAAAGGCATTCGCCCATCTTTCCCTTTATAAAACTGAACTGAAATAAACGGCAGAGGACACATACGTTCTGACCCGATATAATAGCCAAGGTATTTGCAATTGGATGGATTGGTACCGACGTCTAACTTATTCAGACAGTCAAACGCCAACGCCAATTGCTCCTTGTGTTCTTCAGAATTCCAGCTGGCCAACAAATATTCATAGATATAGCGATACACAAACGGCAGGTCAAATAAAACACGGTGAATTGCATCTAGGTCATTTTTCGTATTGCGAATAACGAAAGGCATGCGGAGCAATCGGTGTAGGGACAGCATTTTGGGACAATATCAGGAATCGACCGGTATTAGCTGAGATCCAGGCACCAGACTCCGGGTTTCGACTTGGTGACCATGAGAAGAGAGCAGCCCTGGATCTCCTGAAGATAGAATAATACCGAGTTGCAGCATCCGTTCAATCTCCGCCTTCGCAGCCGGCAGTTTAACAAGGCTGGACCTGAATTGGAATCCTGATGCATAACTTTATGATAGACCCCGTAAATGCGGGATGGGTGGTCGATGGTGCAGGTAATTTGAAGCAGCTCCCCAGAAGTGCAAACTATAACCATACCGGAATTAAATAAGTTGCAAGTACAAAGTTATGGAAGGGGCAAATCTTAGTCATATAGAGCATTTTTTCAGTTGAAGAATCTGCCACGTCGGCAGCTCACAACAATATTAAACTCGAAGAGAGTGGCCGAGTCTAGGATTGCATTGTTAACATCAGCAATGACGAAATTCCATGCGTACAGTGATGAAGACCGGTGTTCAGTTTGAGTGACTGGCTGTCAAACGCAAAAATTGGTAACGATTGACAGTCAATAGTAAAGGTGATCGATGGTGCAAATGGGCGCCAGTGGACTAAGCGTAATAGCTCGATTTTTCGCAACCCCAGTCTCCCAAAGCACTTCACGTTCCGCTCACCTTATCGTCGTCCATAATAGATAGATGTTTTATTTGATTACCAGGGAGGAAATGTCATTGGCAAAAATAAAATGAATGCGCAATCGTGTATAGTTAAGATATGAAAAGAAAGTCAGCTTCTTGGCGATGGAAAATGCGCCAAATTAGTGTAGTCCAAAAAAAATAAATAAAAAGAGCAGACAGTGAAAAATCTCCTTAGGCATTTTTATGGAAGAAGATATAAATTGAATGGGGTTTGTAGGTTTATAAGGAGGAAATATCTGTCACTCCTGAGAGAAAAACCTACGCATGAGGTAGGACCGACGTACTGGTGAGAGCGTATGTGGGTTCTAAACGCTTCTCATCGTGGAAAAATCGTGTCAAGACAAGGGCTGCTTTTCACCACCGCAGGTGTGATCACAGTGCATATCGACTAGCTATAAGCGTAACCTTCAAGGATACTAGAGAGGGGAACCTTCGCAGGTGGCATCATTTCGCTTAGGGTCAAACGAGGAAAGGACTGTCGATGTCTTTAAGGTCAAGGTCGAAATGCCAGAGAGGTAACCGTGAGACTTTCATTGCTAATTGCTCAGACTACTGACAGAGGAACCCGAAATGAATTTCAACAGTCCGTGTAGATTTGACACCGCTGATAAGGTTAGGGCCGCAAGCACCATCGCCTGAAGGCGTAATAGATGCGATGGAGGATGAAATTGTAGCAGTGTGCAAAGGGTACAGAAAGAGGAGGACCGCGAAAATTGAGGGAACCAGTGGATTTGTCAATATTTCCAAATAATGGTCGAAATCAAGAGGGGACAAACCCAATTGCGAAAATCGTCTCTTTTTTAAAAAAGGAGGTGCAGTAGAAACAAAACTGCTCCGCGAGGGCATACGAAGCAGCAAAGTAGGTTGCTTCTGAACGAAGTACGAAAGGATAATGGAAAATCCGGCAATTGAGAGGGAAGAAGTCAACATAATGCACTCAGTGGTTTTAGTTTGCATGAGAATCGACGATGAATCTGAGGCCCGCAAAGTTCAGTATTCCCATTGTATTTCTGAACGTTTTTTCGGTGCAAATATGTTCCAATTGTTTAGCGATCGATTTACTGAGGGATGTATTATGAAGACATCTTAGTTCGTGTAGGAAACGAAGATTATAAAGCATTTTTAAGAGGCCCTTTTCTAAATTCTCTATGGTCCTTTCTTGGGGTGATGGAGAAAGCTGCTCGGAAAGGATAAGGAAAACAAAAGGTTAATTGAAGAAGTGTTAAGTTCAGTCCTCGCTTAAAAGTAGATATGTTATTTGATAACATTTTATCGATTGGCAGGTTATTCCAAAGAAAGTAATACCTGGAAGCAAAGAACAGAGAGCGTTTAGAAGTGGAGGGTATAGGATGAGGTATAATCAGTGAAAAATTACGTAGGATGTACGAACGACTAACAGGGGTAATTGACTGAAATTCGGGGAATATTTAAATTATTAATAAGGTGGTAATGGAGGTAGAAACCAGCTTTCAGTCTCTGAACCCATAGCAACATTAGCTTAGTTAGCTGGCACCTATTTGAGTGGGAGGTATTTCAAAGTGTCGGATTAAGGTATTTCTGAGTAAAATGTCGTTGAACCTTTTAGATTTGGACGGTTAGACTTGGTCATTAAACCGAAGAATGGCCGCAATGTTCAAGAATGGGAAGGACAAACATTTGATAAAGTCTTAATTCAATTTCAGAAAGATTGAAATTATTCGAATTAAAGCCAAAAATACGCGCAGCTTTGGCCGTAATTCTACGGCATGAGGTGAGAGATCTAAATTATTGGTGCAGTTCAAACCTACGTCAATCATTATGGAACACTAAGCCATAGTGTGCCTTGAGAAATAACTTTGGTAGTCTATCAAACCCAAAGCACATGTACCGATACTATTAATAAGAGAATTCCATTTTCCACGTTGAGATACACGTGGAAAGAGCATGCGAGTCTGCATGGAATGCTTCTAAGCATCGTTGGGTCGAAGATTTAGAGAGGGAATATACGCGTTTAAGATCGTTCACATAAAAAGACTGAGTGTTTAACTGCGGATGAAATATAATTAATTTGAAGCAAAACAAATGATGATCTAGCACGATAATTCTAAGGACGCTGCTTACAATAGGGGTCTCAGCTGAAAATGAGGACACCTCTAAGACCTTTTGTTTCCGATTTGTTAGATATGACATAAATAAATCAATAAGGGAACAACGAAACCCTAAAGCTTCTAACATAACTATGAGTCTCCTGTGAGGTACTCTATCAAAGGCCTTACTTAGATCTAAAACGATAACGACCACAGATGATGATCATTTAGAAGAGATGTAAATAGATTTTAAAAGGACGTGTGGCTTGTTTTAAGAGTGATTGGGTAGAAAGCAATGTTAGGAAGAGCTATGAAGTTGATTGTTTATGCAATAATCTATAATTTGAAGGGCAATTAGTTTTTTCAAACAGCTTCGCAATAGAAGGTGTTTAATGAACACCGCGATAATTGTGAAATCCGAGCGCAAGCCAGATTTAAATGCAGGAATAATAATAGAGGTTTTTCAATAATAAGAAATAATCCGTTTTCAAGCTAAACAGATAACATTTTGCTCAGAAAGGGTGAAATCACTTAGCTGTTTGATAAGGGAACTTGGGATATTGTTGATTGATTGATATTCTTGAGTGATTGCTTAAGTTGGTTTATCAGTTTCTGAATATTTGTAGGAAAAAATATAATTGAAGTGAGCAATTAATGAAATTTCAGAGGAATTGAAGGGAATGGGATGGCGAATGGGTTACCGTGCGCAAAGCATTCTATTTAGGGAAAGCGTGTGTTTCACATGAAACATCGTCACCGAGGCCTCTTCAACTCATTCTTTAAAATGATGTTCAGGCTTCATAACTCCTAGAACGGAGAAGGGTTCTTCGTAGCTCACACCTGAATTTGATTTTACAGCCAGATTATGAACCAACGGAAAGGCACAAAATGAGGATGCTGAGAACCTTACTAAAGAGGAGAACCGAACAGATGGAAAAATGGCTCCAAATGAAGGATGGGGAAATAATAGTGATGAATAGGTTTTTCTTGTGGCAAACCCCTTTCGTCCTCAGGGCTGGTCCTCACCGACACTGAGGACTCTAAATACGAAGTACCCAACTGTACAGAGCACAGTTGATGACCAATCATCAAACATCAGCCAAGGAGGTTTGACACAAGGTCTTCTCGGGAAGCACTAACAGATTCTAGCATTCAATCCCACGAAATAAGCAGAAGTCTATTTGGAGGAATTACCCAGTCTAAATTGAGATTTTTTTATACCAATGCTCAGCCTGAATCCCCAATGTCATTGACAGTACGGAAACGTGACTCAAAGTCTAAATCGCAGAAAGCGTGGTTTTGCTAAATGAATATCAGCACTTTTACAAAGACTAAAAAAAGACAGGGAGGTGGAGAGGCCGTGAACGTAAGAACAGGAATCTCACCAGTCGAAACGAGCCCATCCCCTTTTCCTTGAATATGACTTTATCTGTAAAAATATTAAAAGTAATTGTTTACAAAACCTGAATTCTTTACGATCTACAGACCACCAAACATTCCAAGTGCAGCCGATGAGTTAATCCTTCATTTGGTCAAATAAGTAGCAAGTCACCAGGAGGTGCTTATTACTGGAAATCTCAATGCACCTATATTCGACTGGATAAAGCTGGAAGTTGAAAGTTTGGCAATTTCCTTTGGTCGTAAGCTAATGGATCACACTCTCGACCAACCTTTGGCATAGAAGGTTTACATACAAACGTGATTTAGAGAGAACCACAGACCAAATAACCAGGACCTATTATTTACGAACGACTTCTCTAGCATTGCTTAATTGTATTCTATTGCACCTCTCGGTAAGTGACCATACTACGATGCTGTGGGTTTACTTACTTTATTCTCAGTGCCAGAGGAGAACGGAATGCAAGCGAAATACTTGGAAGACTGATTTTAACGTGATGAAGAAAGAACTCATGTCCGTGAAATGGGATTGTTTGCTCAAATGGAATCCGGAGGACGACTGGCAATCGTTTAAGACGATTTCATTTGATCTGATTGTGCGCTATTGTCCATTGAAAGTAGAAAATAGACCATTCGCCCTGCATGGTAAACAAGAGAACTTAACAGGCAGTTGCAGAAAAACAAATAATGGAAGGTTTTCAGGGAAACAGGGTCAGTAGATCATCTCAAGGAAGCTCGTCGACAATGAAATGCTTTAAAAAAATTGTCTGTTCAACAAGGAAGAACTATGAATCCATAATTATCCATAAGGCTGAAAATAAGCCCAAATTTATATTCCATTATATCAATATGCGATTAAAAAGCAACGATCCAGTCACAGTACTTATGGATGGGAAATGTATTGATGTCGTTGAAAATTGCGTAAATGCCAAGCACTTGGGTCGGTTTTTTTCCTCGGCATTCACTTAAGAAACTGAGCTTTAGCTTTACAATGTCAACAGTGCTGTTGTAAACGGCGGTCCAGTGCTTCAATATATACTCTTCGCGGCACCTCTCGTGTAACGAGAACTGAAAATTCTCAAAGAAGCAAAGGCATCTGGTCCGGACGATATAGTGGCAAAGATCTTAAAAGAAATGGCACATGAACTCTCCAAACTACGAGCGCATATATTCAATTCATCATTTGAATCAGGGAACTGTCATCTGAATGGAAGCCAGCAAATATATACCCCATATACAAGAGTGGGGCTCGATCTAATGTCAACCATTATCAGCCTGTCAGCCTAACCTCCATTTGTTGTAAAATAATGGAATCTATAATTAAGAAGGTGACCATGAAGTTCCAGAAGGAAAACCGATTACTTCCAGCGTTCCAGAAAGACTTTACACAGATCGAACTTGTCGTTTTTAGTTAATTGCTCTCCACAGAGCAGTGAACCCATGCATTGGACAAAGATGGTAAAGTTAAGGTCATTTACACTGATTTCAAAAAGGCGTTTGACAGTGTCCCACACAAACCTCTTATCTATAAATTATTTGAAATTCGAATAAGAGGAATGTTGCTGACAGATTTTCTTACAAGAAGATTTAAATCTGTGTGCATCGATGCCTCGAAGTCAGCCCCACTCCGGTTCAACGTGGTGTTCCCCAAGGTTCCCTCTTAGGGTCGTTACTCTTTTTTGTCTATAGCAACGATGGTGTCGATTGCCTGGGATACAGTGCCATTATATTTGCAGACGATGTTCAATTGTGGAGGGCCATCAGATCTGATGCCGGCAGACACGCATTTCAAGTGATTCTCAACCGTCTTAGCAGCTGGTTTGCTCGTTGGCTCTTAAATTTAAACGTTTGGAAGTGTGTGGTCCTAAGACTCCCTACCAGAAGGACCAGTGAGGAGGATGATTCCTACAAATACCTTCTCAATTGGCAGCCCCTTTTGCTTGTTGAGGAAGAGAAAGTCCTCAATTTTCTAAGAAAATCCCCACTCAAACCATCTTCACAGTGTTTAAAGGCAGCTTAATGCGCAACACAGGACTAATTTGCGCTCAGACGTGGATTTCTGCAGATTTATAAGGAACTCTTCCGAAAACCTACTGGGCATTTTTTCGATCTCACTTGAAAATGCCATCCAGGCCTGGCGTCCGTGGTTTAAAAAGGATTATCAACAGCTGGAACCAATGCAGACTAGGGCTCTGAAGATAGTCCAGAAATTTATTCATCTGCCTTACGAAGCCGGACTGGCTGAACTTGATTTGTTTTTTCTCAATTACAGGCAACAATGCGGTGACCTCATCTAAACCTACTGGATTGTCAGAGGCCACAATCGTGCCCTAGAATTTTCTGACTTTTTGAATTGGCTGTAACGGAACATCTGCTGGGTCATCTTTATAAACTACAGAGGAAGTTGGTCCATACGGACTTCCGATGAGACGCATTTTCGCATAGGGCCATTGGAGCATGGAACGGACTCCCTGACGAGTTGGGCCTTTCAGAAACAGTTGACACATTTAAATGCAAACTTGAAACTTGTTTGCTGAGAACCTTTTGTATATTTAATGAAGGTTGTGTCAGTAGCGGCAGCTTGTGCCAGGCCCACAGATATGGATGACCCTAAATTTACATTTTTCAGATTTATTGTTGTAAATGTTTATTTTATTGCCATTTGAGAATTTGAATAGGGAGCTCAAGGGTGAAAGCCTAATTCTCTCAATAAAGTAACTTAAAGTGACTTGCGGTCAAGTCTACCTGCTGCCGAAGAAAAGATTAATTGGACGCCAAATGTGCTAGCTAGTGCCTTTGGGTTCAGTAAATGAGATGAAGGAGAACCTGGTGTAGTTAACAGGGTGGCATAGGAAGGCTTTGCTAAGCTATGTGCCTCCGTGAATCCTTCTGTGATCCGCGTAAAGGGAATGGACGAAATTGAGCCAAAAGAAGGTGACACAATGTGCCACACTTATGACGAAAAGCTGTTAAACATCGTTTACATAAATTCCACGTTTGTGGAGCTTCATTATCGACTAATAAAGGTTTCCTAAAGCACATTACGGGAAAGAAACCTCTAATGCAGAACGTTTACGGATCCTGGAGAACATGTGTTATTCTGTAAGCAGAGACATCAATTGTTCTCAACATATATGTGTCAGATATTATTTGCTATTATTTGCAGCGTTAAGTGAATCTACCTAAGCTTTGTCCGGCTGCGATAGAATTATTGAACAGATCATAGAGCCAATGAGTCGAAAAATGTGTCACATTTGCCCGTAAGCAGTGAGGAAGAGCATGTTCTGTGGACTAAAGGCGACTTGAGTTAATGGTCACTCGGAAAATCACCAGCGCAAGCTACCACATTAAGCTTCTTTAAAAATTAACCAGCACGCTGAATCTGCAACCGATGGGTGCCAACATCCCATTGAAATGTTTAAAAGAATACCATTTCTTGCCTATTTTAATTGCTATAAGTTGTCTGTTATTCGCTAGTATTTGTGGCCTTTGCTCTATATATAATTGCTTTGCATATGCCCTTGTCTAAAACTCCCTGTATGTTGAGTCACATATGGCCGCTGCTGCAAATGGAACCAGACGAAGTTTGAAGATGAAAGTGGACACCTCCTTCCTTTGCAAAATGTCAACATTCAGGGTTAAGACGACGTTCGCGATAAGTGAGAGTGTTTATAGACAATGAGACCTCTTATGCAACTGGAAGAGTGGGCCCGATATTTAATAGTGCATATGAAAATCTCCTTACTCATCTTTTGCATAATTATCTTTACACGTTATGTCTGATTATTTTTTATCGAAACAGAATTGTGTAAAGAATGCCGAAATACAATCTTTTATTTCAGTTTTGCCGGGCAAATAAATATCCTAATTTGCTCAAGAGTCTGTAGATTGCATTGCATTAGATTGCATTTCTGGTCACATTAACTCGCATATATGATTAAAATTACCTGCGATGAACAGCCGAATAAATGGGATAGGTTAATTTTTCATGCAATTTAGCACGTTAGCACATAAAAACCAGAAAACATATTTCGGGTTTTGAATACTCTAGGCCCATAAAAAGTTGAACAACTTCGCCCGACTACTACAGCTATTGGTCAACTTACTAAGTCCGTATTCACTCTCTCATGTGCTTGAACTTCTTCCGGTCGAAATCTAGTAAAGGTGGGAAGTTTAAAGGGGAGGTTCTCACTGCAAGTCCTACCCCGGCACATACTAAAAGCACTGCCTCTCCGAAGAAAAACATGAGCAAATCTCCAATGAACAAAAAAACTGTAATTTTCCCTACACCTTTTACTTTGCTAGGTCAAACCACCTGCGGTAGTGACAGAGGAACAAATGGAAGAATATAAAGAATCTTTCGACCTTTTCGATAAAAATGGAGATGGACGAATATCAAAAATGGAACTTAAGTCTGTGATGAAATCTTTAGGCCAAACCCGACACAGGCAGAAATTGATCAGATGGTAAAAGAAGTGGACACAAACTGTGAGTTAATTCAATTGCATAATAAATGAATATAATAGCCGACGGCGAGATCGACTTTTCTGAATTCGTCTCGATGATGAGCAAACAGAAACCCACTTCATGTGAAGATAAAATGAGAGAAGCTTTCAATGTTTTTGATCAGGACAGGAATGGCTTCATAACGGTTGAAGAAATGAGGTATTAATTATCGTGGTCGTTTATCTTCTTTTTTGCGTGTATGCATACATCGAGTGACGCTTATCTTATTGTTAAAAGTTTGCTGGTTGCAATTTAAACGCAGATAACTGAGGTACTTTAAGGTGTCATACAAATGTTTTACGATAGTTAGATGTCTAACACGTTCCTAAAGTACACTTTACTTAAGACTGAAACTACACTGACACCAGGCTAGTTAATGCTTATTTATTTTCCGTGTGCTTTCCAGTAGCCTTATATTATGTTAATGGGGCTGAATTTACTAACTTGTTTAAACCTATCTAATTAGCATGGCATGTCGTAACAGGAACTAAGAATATTTATGTTTTCCACTCAGGCAGGTTATGCAAACTCTTGGGCAAAACCTAACAGAAGAGGAAATCAAACTCATGATCCAGGAGGCTGATAAAGATGGTGATGGCCAAGTCAACTTTGAGGGTCAGTTACTTCTTTATATGCGTTTTTGGCAACACTTATTCTGCATTCAGTTTATTTCAACTAATATGTTGTTTTCGTAGGTACCTTCAGAGTACGTATTTATTCCAAAGTATTGCAATGCCAAGTCTCATAAAGTACTCACTTTGAAGAACAAAATTTTTGCATTATTACCTGTCTTTTGCGCATAGCATCTGTAAGGCTTATTGCACTTCCAACCGGCGAAATCGATGCGAGAACATAATATTACACAAGTAGTCCTACACGTTCTGTCCTGTGGTAGTGAGGTTTCAGGTGTATATCGCTTTTGGGTTAAATGGGAAGCAGTTGGCAATGTCCGTCAATCGACTGTTTAAATAGCTTGAAATATAGAACCGCACGTCGTTCTCGCGGGTGGCCAAGTGCTGGATTGTCAAATACCCGTCTAATAAAATTTGCATCTTTCGACCATAATGCTAATTTTAATTTTCCTACCAAAACTGCTCTTAAGAATGGTTTAATTCGATCTTAAAGTCTGTTTCATCCTGGTCTGTTCTTATTTTGCTTTTTTGAATATGCAATTTTCTTATTACAAGATAAATCATCCGCACGTTAGTCATAGCTTGCCGTGCAGACGTGACGTCTTCTATTTCTGTTCGTGTTTATTTGTGATACATACCAGTAATAAAACCTTGAAAGTAACCCAGAAATCGAATATACTTTCCATCTCCACTGTCCAAATTAACAAAAGGCATTCTGAAGATGGGCTTTTCGGTGAACTAACTTTAAACCGAACTATTGACTGGCGTTCCGACAGGTTAATTATTTCTCCTATATGACAACTTATCTTCTAAATGGCCTTGCTACTACTACGTCAGTCGAAACTGACCAACCTGTTCGTTATGCCCTTATCATCTTTGCCCTGGCTGTTAGAATTTGGGGTATGTAAATTTCATGCTGCCAATCGGTAATAATTGTTTGCTGTCAGCTCCCGCAACACATCTGTTTCCCTCAGGGGTCTACCATCGTCCGCTTCTGGTTTGCCGGGCTGATCGAAGTGCTGAATATGTGCTTACAAAATCTGCGCTTGCAGAATTAGCCCTCCGGTTCAGTTACGCGTTTTCGCACGTTCCATCAGGCCGATGAAAACCTCCCCTGTTGCTTCAAACTTCGGCTCAAATTGACAGAAAGATATGTAGCGGTAGATTTTTGGGCCTTTGCCAAACAATGGACGTCAATTAAAAGTGAAAGTAATTGTATTAAAATCCTTCAGGTTTACATAAGCAATTATTTTAATCTTCGATATTCTGAAATAACTCCGTTAGAGACAGCTTAACTTAAATCATTGACGTGGTTGGTGAATCTACTCTGCACTGTGTTACTGCCTCGTACCTAAATGTCTTGCAACATTAATGAGAATAATAGTTGAGCTGCCGTTTTCATAGGTGACCACACATTTTTACATGCCCTGAAAGTAATTTAAAAAATACAGATCCGAACGCCTCGCTGACATGTTATATCCGATTAAACAATAAGCTGTACGCATTGTTTGTAGGGGTGCAGTTAAGCATTTCGTTAAAGTATTAATTGGATGAAGACTCAGGGGTGTTGATTTTCCATTTTTATGCTCTTTTTTCCATACTTTTATTCGCCTTTATCGCTCCAAACGACTGCAGACCTCAAACCAGAACGCGTAAAGTAGAAAAAAACAGTCATAGGTTTTCATACAAGTGCTCGTTTTAGAGCAATGAAATTGTTGGTCATTTCAATCTAGGTGTGTGAAAAATTATTTCGGTCCAACACTATTATGACGATCGCTTGCATTAAGTTAGCGATCTCCACGCTGATTTAACCCTTCCCTTTTGAGAACTTAAAACAGGTGTATTTCAGTAAAATGTGGTATATCTAGAAAAGAACTTGCGTTTAGGGCATCGACGAATGTACCTTCGTGTGGATCATGTTCTTTTATTTGATTCGAAGTAGTTTACAGACCACTGGTATGACTTATGTCACTGAAAGTACGAAACTACGTAAGTGTTATAAACGAGCTCTTTTCACTGCATTTAACGATTTGGCGCATTCCAGATACTATACTGACAGTTGCTGCGGTTAGTGCAATTTAAGGCTATATTTTGTGCTACACCTGGGTATCTAGTATGCAAGCACATTTTCCTTCCCGTCTCGCTGTCTCGATTTCCTGTAGAATTTAACAGCTGCGCTCGAGTTCAACTGTTTTATCGGCATAATCTTGCGTTCTTTTGCCCATAGTCGTGTACTGGCGTTCTCCCAGTCGGTCAATCTCACGCACCCTTCCCACGTTATTTGCCCAGAGATTGGGTATTTGAGCATCAGCCTCATGTCTGCCTAGGGTCAAGTGCCTAAGCGACATTCGATTACATTTGCACGGTGTTGTGCACTTGCCAACAGACTTTCCCAGTTTGTAGTTTTAGCCTTATGTGCCCTGCTGGCCGCTCTAAAGCGATAGAATGATTTTGAAGTACTTACTGAAGGCCACACCAGTAATTTATCTCTTCCAAGCTCAGCAAACAGGACAGACCTTACTGGTTCGATATAAGCGAAAAGATGACTTCAAGGAAGCATTTAGGAAAAAGGATATGTGCTTGATGAAACAAGCAGCTTGTTCGCTAGATATTTCTCATTCTTGCCTGAATCCTGTCACCCTGATCTGTGTGTATCCCTGATGATGGTTTCAAGTGAGAATCCGACACTTCAGGTGGATAAAAACTCATGTTCCAGCGATTGCATATCCCTACTGCACTGAGTTTGACTTAAGACCATCGGCTGCTCGTGCCTCTTAGTCTTAAGCACTTTTCATTCTAGAAAAGATATCAATTGATATCGAAATCTCGCAGTACTCTGTGCAGTGACTTTCACCCCAGAGCCACTTGTAGAATGGATTGGGTAAACTTTTTGGACATCCTGACAATAGTCTTAGACGCGGATGCAACGCCTGCTTCAGGGCTGAAAGTCTGGTCCTGCAGTTCTTTCATCTGATGCCTGTTGCAGCCATATTCGACCATCTACCGGCAAAGTTCTGATGTCCTTCACTCCGGATGGTGTCCAGCCAGTCAACTGGCATCCTCCATGCGAAAGCTGAAACATTATGCTTCGATTTATCCGCTGTTAGCTCTCGTAGTGCATAGAAATTTTCCTGACTCTTAAATAGTTGATGGAAATGTAGTGGACTCTGGAAAATTGCTTGTTCCGTTGGGTCTTTGAAACAGGGTGCCAGACACAAAGCGAGGCGACCACACAACACAGTCCAGTCATTTCTTACGTTAACCTCTTATCGTGAGGTCACTGCACGTTTCTGTGTAACTTATGAGGCCGTATTGAACTTCATGAATACTGATAACTTACATTGATACTGCTTGTTTGGTAGTATCTGGCATGCGAATTGCCGTGGAGACAGTTGCAAATCTATCAAGGTACTCTTATTTTTATCATCATCATTAATTGTATTATGTATAGGAGTTACAGGTGACACCATGGTGATAACGCACGTACTAACTAAAAGCCCAGACACACGTTTCACCGTTATTTTGCCGCTGCGAGGGGTTCGACTCATCAGTGGGTCCCTAGCGTTCCCTGTGTGCCTTCTGGCAGATACTCCTGTTAAGAAATTGCTGCTTTTAAATTTCCGCAGAACTTAATCACTAACTTGGAGTAAATCAGTTTATTTGAAGGTGTGCAGGCGTAGACTGAAAGTTAACATGAATATGTGGACCGATTTCCATCAGCCTCAGCAGGACGACCGCGTAATATTCATTAAACTACCAATAGGCAACCAGTAGTATATAGAAGGGTGATGTAACTCGTAACCCTTATACTACTGGCTGCCTGTTGGCAGTTTTATGAATGTTAAGCAGCCATCCTGTTATGGCTGATAGAAGTCGGCCCAAATATTCATATCAACTTTTAGTCTATGCCTATAAACCTTAAAGCAGACTAATTTACTCCAAGTTAGTGATTGAGTTCTGAAGAAATTAAACAAGTAGTAGTTGTTTTAATGGTTGTAATAGTAGCAGTAAAGCCGGAGCATTTGGACAGCTTGTCCCTCGCACTCCGTGCGAACTACCATTATCTCAGATTCGGATAATTAATTTATACGGGGATTGAATTAGGTAGCATCGAACTCACTCTCAACCCGCTTATTGTGTTCAGGGATCCAAACCACTAGAGATGGGCGTAGATAGATTGGCAAATTAGACATCGGCACGAACCAAGCCTTGAAGCTGTTTCAAAAATTAGCCCTCGTTGTTTGTATTTCGCTCTAGTGGATTGAGTTATCTTTCGATTGGCAGTCTTACATGTAACGACTTTTAAATAACACTGGTAGCTGCAGTGCGCATGATTGCGATTACACCGAGGACAGGGGATCTGCACAGAGTGAACTCTCTCTCTATCTCTCTCCGTCTCTTCGCACACCCATCACAGTCAAGTCATAAGGAAGGGCTAGAAAGACTGACACAGGGCTTGGATGTAGTCCCTGACTATGCATTTTCTTCCGCATTTTTACTGGCACACGCGCTTCTCAGGCTCAGCCGACACGAACCAGGCTTCAGTCACTCGTGCGCCACGACACCCTAGTAGGCCAAAGTGGCAGCGGTATTAATTAAAACAACCACGACAAGGCTGTCAGGTCTATTTTCGATCCTGAAGAAGGTCGCGACTGTAACCAACGGAAGGTAAAAGACTGGTAGAAGAGCGCAAGTGAGTTCACAAGAGACGAGCGATGGGGGTGGCGTAGTGCGTAGCCTGTGGAGACGCGCACCTACGTGTTTGCACACGCTGAGAGGCGACCTGAGCTTTCGCGTTTTCGCCTCTCTCCGTTTCAAACCCTCCGCTGACATTGCAGAGCACTGCAGGCACAGTCAAGTGAAAGGAGTTAGAGGCTACTGCTGCTAATGCTGGTGGTGGTGCTGTAAAACCATGTTTTTCTCACAGCCGCCTGCTCATCTTCTGCCGAGGAGGCTGCACTCACTTTTTTAGCTTGATCCCTCACCGAGACCAAAGATCATTTTAGGTGTAACCTTTTTGAGTGGGCAGCGCTTGTGGGCGATGTTTTATCTTGGCAGCCACCTTCTCCTGTGCAAAGGTACCATAATTTTGTTTGCTGGTAAGGAGACGTTTTATATCCCTGTTCAGTTGCGGTGTCTCTCTAGGCGGTTAACAGCTTCATCGGCGTAGCCTTATTCTAATCCATATTTTAGCGTTTAATTTTTCGGAAAGATGCTATTTGTCTGAAGAGATAGAGGGCATGTTTTTCCGGTTCAAGCACCAAACCGTGTTCTTTTTCGATTGAAAATTGTAGACCCATTGAGTAACGTGTCTAAACTGAGGGGTCCGATTACATCACGTCACCTTTGGTAGGTGGTCCTCCACAGGGTCACTCAGAATGCAATTGTTTCAGGTGAACAGGTAGTTGAAACGGCCTTTGAGCTGCACTCCTGAAGGCTGACCTGATTTGCGCGGATATTTAGATTATGCTAAATCAATTTCTACGCAGATAGAACATAATACTGCTGGAGTTTCGTGTGTATATCGCACGCTCAGTCCACTGTGTTTGAATGCTTTCAATGCGGATGTTTGCTGAAAAATCGAGATTAGCTTCAAAGATATGTCAATACTGATATGGTGGTAAATGAACTGGCGGGGCAATGTGTCCGAATAACAAATTTAAATCAAGACACATGGCTTATTGCAAGCACGAACAGTCAGCCCGTTTATGTTTTTGATACCAGAACGAAAAAAACAGGACAGAATAGAGTTTCTTCACGAAAGCCGAAGATGGCGTGCTGGAAGTGCGGCGGTTGGCACTACATGAGTGCTACCATTGCTCCCGTGTAGGCCATAAAGCTTTACATTGTAGAACAGTGCATTTTAACCCAAGAAAGAGTTGTAAGACCGTTTTGGAAGACGATTAGCAAGTACTAAATTGCGAATACAGGAAATACTTGATAGTGAATATTAAAGAGGAACGCACCACACTGCGGGTAGACACAGCATCTGATCTGACTATAATTGCCATGAGCACGTGAGAGGATATCGCTTGTCCAAAACTGAAACCTTGCAGAGGTCACAGCGTTGGCTTCAAAGGAGATGCGTGTGAAATTTGAAGGCGTTTTTCAGGCCACTCAATTTTTGCATACGACTTGCCTCGCAATTATCCATGTCGCGCCGACTCGTATCAAATACCTCCTGTAAAACTCGCGGTTATCGGCGGCTATCATTGCGCAGCCAATGAGTGCTGGTTTTGCCCACACGATAGTTCGACCGTCGATTTCGACGATCTCCACCGTATGCTCCACGGAAGGGTGGTGCAGGGATGGTGACTTGTGCGTGATTTAGTTTAAAGTGATAGTAGACTTGCGCGGCATCTATCACACTCTCCGCCTCCCCCACCTGAGCCCGGTGTCATGACAGAGTCAAAAAGACCGGAGATAGGAGAGGGCGCAGGTGGCTAGCGCGGTCGGAGCCGCCCCTGGGCGTACCACCACATCTGGCTCGGATCCCACGGAGTGGGAGTGCCATAAAGGCCACATTAAGAAGGAGCCATTGCAACCTGACTCTCAGTCCGCCAGTCAGCCACTCCACACAAAACACACATTGGGCTGACCACGCGGTCCGAGTTATCCCGTCAGTTGGCAATCTTCCAAGCCACGGCTTTTAGCGCACCGTGATCGTTTTAAGCGCGTCAGATTCTTTATGGTGAGGAAAATACGCTGAGCTCTCGACCATACTCTCTTCCCCACCCCCACAATCAGACCACTGTCCGAGCCGGTCAGTTGCCTGATGTGGGAGTGGGCGCATTGGCTGACGGATCGGCGTACCCGTCTTCGCGCGCCACAGCAAGACCTGGCCCCCATAACGCACACACCAGGATTCACAAACTCAGGGATATGGAGCAGCCATCGCCGTCTGACTCCCAGTCCACTGGTCAGCCACTCGACACACACAGCACATACACTGAGCCGACGGCGTGGTCTGGTGGAAGCGTCAGATTGGCAGACTTCCCAGCCACGGTTTCTAGGAAACCGTGATATACTCTGGTAAATGGTGATTGTGAGTGTTGTCAATGTATTGGTTTAGGTAGTGTGCGCTGATGTAGCTTAGCCTTCGGTGGTTTACCGGAGGTTGTCGTGGAGGCGCATGTGTCCTAATAGGCCCATGTGGTGTGTAAATGTGCGGGAGCAGTGAAGGCGGGCGCGTCGACTGTGTGTCGGAGCCCCAGGCACTGGTTCACAAGCCTCCGTGCGATGGATTCGCAGGTGACCGACCAGGCCGATGCGTGAGTTGAAGTTGCGGGCGCACACACACACACACGATAATTCGACACTCCATTTCAAAGAGGCCCACCGTACGCTCCACAGCAAGGTGGTGCAGGAACGGTGACTTGCGTGTAATTTAGTTTAAAGTGATAGTGGACTTGCGTTGCATCTGCCGCACTCTCCTATTCGCCACCTATGTCCGGTGTCAAGACAGGGTCAAGAAGACCGGAGATGGCAGAGGGCGCAGGGGGCTGGCGTGGCCGGGGCCCCTAGGCGTGCCCCCACACCTCGGCATGTTCGGCATTTGTTATGGGAGCGCAACCCGAATAGTGATGTGTCCCTCATGTTGGTCCAACACATCTACCACGTAGCCCGTTAAGGGGGCACAACACAAACGCATATAGCGACTTCCTGTTGGCCGAATACACTCTGAAAACACTCACTAAGATTTTTAAGCATATTTTTAATTCCTTATGTGGTGTTGTGCAACTGGCTCACAAACTTACGTATATTTGTACATAAATACCTTCTGGCTTCTTGCCCCATTATTCAACTACTTCCACTCTAAAACCAATGCGAACGCATCCAGTAAGAAACCGAAGTAATAATGAACCACTTCTAAGTAAATGGAAACACAAAATAAGTACTGCAAGTACTATTTCGTCAATTAGGATAAAAGGGTCTTTTTCTTAACAAAGACGATTATGTCGAAAACGCGACAATCGGAGTCAAACGACTAGACTCAAGCTTTTGAAGTATGTACTGCTTGTCCTTACTAACTCAAACCATATGGACACTGTATCGTTCAAGAAATTATTTTTCCATCTACATTTTCAGTAGATATCCTCCAGCAAAAGAGGATGCGGAGGTGTTTGAGCAGGCTGCAATAAGCCCTAAGTTTGTTAAAAGTGGGCTGGTGTTGGTGTTGCACCTTCTGGTAAGCATGTGCTTCTCTCCCGAAATCAATGCTCTCAAAGCAAAACAAAACGGAATCCTCTACAATTCGCATTCTGAATTTAGGTCGTGCCAGAGTATTCCAAGTTCTCTCGACGTGGTGCCGTAATCATTGATTGGATGCTTAACCCCATCTTGATTTCTAGACGAGTCTGTGCGGCGTGCTGGGAAGTAATCAACCGCGACCTCTCCCCGCCAACCATAACTCACGCGTTAAGTTTCGAATTTATGGATTCTTCCACTGCTGGGTGTTAGTCATCTGTAGTTTCATGCACCAGGACCAGATTGATGTAGCATGCACAAATTTTCCTCCCTTTAATTCGGAATAGTACCGTTAGTCGCCTCGGCTCTGATTTATGGTCGTTCAATCAAAGTAATCGTATTCTGTAAACCGGCTACTGGGCACACACAGATGCCGGTCAAGGGGGCGCTTCTACTAATGTGCCATCTTTCCCCTCTCTCCATTGCAGAATTCAAAAGTGTGATGTGCGCCAGGGGATAACGGTCATCCGAGGTGATGTTCCGCGGCTTTCCAAGCGCTTCCTCATTCTCTCCCAAACTCCGCCCAAGTGTTTTTTACTCATTATGTTATTTTTTACGATGACGACAACAGCAAGCCCTCCCCCTCTGCTACATCTTGGACAGTCCCGATCAGAGTGCTTTCTTGCCCCCTTACTGTCGTTCTATTTACGTCTCCCACCTTCCTGCGTGGTCTGTGATGCCGCCTACTCCGTGCACTGAGCACTGGAGCAACTCGAAGTCGGGTATGGGTAACTCAACTGCACTCAAACACAACACACACACACCTCCGTGCACACTTACACATCAGAGGCTCCTCCGACTTTCTTCTTTTTTGAATTATGCTTTTTGCTACTCCACTTCCATCTGCGATATTATTTGTTAAACTGCCAACAAAAAAAACAACTTTGACCAACACAGTTGTGTTTGCTCATCTAAACAATCAAAACCAGTGGCATGGGCTTTGATGCCCTGGCAGGTAGGAGCGCGCTGGAGGCCATCTACAACCAGATCAATCTTTTCCCGATCGGCTGTGTTTTCCCCCTCTTATGGCCGCAATCTGGAAATTTTATCAAGCAAGGAGCCATTTCCACGCCAGATGTCATGAAAATGTATTGCTGAGGAGGGTCTGGTGGTGTTGTTAGATGCACGGGTGCAAACATTTGGACGTCAAGCCACACTGCCTTCTAGGGCGTGATGGCTAAACGATGCGAGCGTCCAGATTACTGGTGTCGATGAGAGTGATAGCTCTTTTCGTGTTAAGCCGAACAGTAGTTGGTGTGAGCGTATTTAATGGCAAATTGCTCTCCGGGCCTGGGCTTGCGCTCACCTCTAAAGACTGCCTTCCAGGAAGGCGGGTTTCCTGGCCCACTTTGACGGCAGTTCACCAAGCCTGCCTGTCTGCTCTGAGCAAAGACACAGTAGGTCTCTAATTTCCTTTCTAGGTGCTTAGGGGTGACCTGGATGCTGTCCTTTCATCTTGGGGTTTGGTTGCGTTCTCTACGAGCATCAGTGTGAACGTCACCGCCGACTGGGCGACTGCCTGTCAGTCGTAGTGGAGATACTGAGTGCACGACCCCCGCTTCCACTTCACGTTCAATCTTCTCCGAAGGTAATTGGGCTCCGTCTGGCTCTTGCGCACAGTCAACACCCCCGTCCCATACGGGAGCATACTTAAGACAACAGTCCTGTGCTTCTTCGGTTTCGTGTTCAGAAGGACACCGTGGCAATCCTAGATGTAATGTTGCAACCTGTCCGCGTTCTGGTGGACTTCTGAGATCCGACCGGCAGTTTCGTCGTTGATCATGGTGTTTCGTGGAAGCGTAAATTCCTAGGACGCTCATTTATTCCCCCAGTAATTATACGAGCTCCACTGAAGCCTTTCATGGTTTCGTTGTGATCTCCGGGTGCTGCCGATCAATACCTGACAACTGTCTTCTACAGGTTGCCGGTCATTCCGCGTTCGGAGGCTGCGTATCCACTTCGATCGGGCTGTCCAGCGCTTGCTTTCCTCTTAAACAGGATTATCAAAAAATGGTAGGGAAGCGCTCACCTATCGGTTAGGGGGACCCACTCCTACCGTTCTGCCTTGGGGCTCAATCTCGAGTCCCGCCAGTAGCCGCACAGCGGCCAGTGATATGCGCAGAATGATAGTCCCGACAAAGACCAGGGAATGCAGCTATCGAGGTGTTATCGACGCGACCAGAGATGAAAACATCTAGGTGAGGTGGCCTATTTCGGGGCAGTCTTGACGCCAACGCCCATCTCCCGTCAACGTACCCTAGGCCTTGTTAGGCACGGCCAAGAGTAATCAAAACCATTCCGTCCCAAAATGCATTGTAAATTAGGTGATTAGTGTTCCAACTCTCCTATTGGCGTACTAATTGGGACAGGTAATTTTCTATTCTTTTGTATGAGAAAACGGAAGAGGATAGTGATACTCTTGCAAGTTCCTACAGCATAGTAATTGAAACTTTAACTCGAATTCTTAAATGTACTTTCGAGCAGAAAGGATTATTTGTGAGAAGTTTGGAATTTTAATCATCGTACAGCCTAATGCCAGAATACTTCAGTCATGTCCGAATGAAGTCGGCTTCTTCCCGGTCGTGTAAAAAGCCACAGTCGTTAAAATGACCATTTTGGACGGCTGTATTTTTTTGCACATTCAATGGACTTATAAATATCAACAAATTGTAGAAATCACGCACGAAACTCTACATTTCTTTATCAAGATTTTAGCGAATTTCGTTCTCGTTAAAATATATACTTGAAAACGGGAGCATTTCGGTCATAATTTTGCTACTATTTCCCGAATAATTTTGAACGCGACCTGCAGATGCATTGGAGCTTTCTTTCAAAACTTCATCCGTGTGGGAAGTCATGCATTTATTTACACTCCTAAGAAGACGTCATGCGGTGTTCGGAACGTTTCGCAATATATGTGAAGTCTATCGTAGACAGAGGTACAATGGCCAATAAGTAAACATTTCCTGTTCTTAAAAAGCTCCTAATTCGAAACGGTTTAAGCCGCATGATTTCCTTACCTCAGGTTCAAAAGTTTAAGATGGCAATTTCCTGTAAAATGGGAATAAGGAAGAATATTTCAGTTCAAGTTTTCTATAAAACATGTTTGAAAAAATATGAGCATCGAAGATCAATGAAAATTTCTTACCACCATATCAGTCATTTTTCGGAATTTAATTTTTGCATGCGAGGGATTAGAAGGTCGTTCAAAAGCGGGACATAAATATTTTGAGATTCTGATGCTAAAACCACACCTAAATTATGCTTTCCAAGTGAACATATTTAAGCATTTTAGTTAATATTTAATGCGAAAAAAACTGCGAAGGACAGATGCACGTAGAGTATTGACTATCATACACTTTCTCTGTCAGTCACTTTGGGATACCTGCCTTAAAATGCACCTCACTCAGGTTGACTCAGAAAATCACAATCGTTATCAGGGGCTGTGGGCATTTTATAGGAAGCATCCACAAAAACATCTTTTCTGGTACCAGTATTGTAGAAAGTTACTTCTCCAACATTTTTACTTGCAGAAAGGGTCCCTTTCGGTTTAAAATCAGTATTTTTGACGACCTTGATATGACCGTTTAGTAATGCTCCTGATGCGTTCTGGTATTTTTAAATAAATAAGAGGAATATGCGATTTTCCTTGCATAGCTACTTGTTTGAAAGCCCTCAAAGTAGGTGGAACAGCAGGTCAAGTCTAAAATTATTCGGCAGTGGTGGGGCTGTTGAACAAATGAATACTTTCCTTTGATTACAATTTGTGAATAAGAGGTAATTTTCAAACAAGGAAATACTTATTTCACTTTCTTCACAATATATATATATGGAAAAAATTAATATTAATGCCAACATTTTTACTGTGGTTTTGGCAGGTGGCTGAACTGATGCGCATCCAAAAAACGAAATGTTGGTGTGACCGAATATTTTGGAACAATGACACATAATAATCAATATTGTAACGCACCAGACATCATATTTCAGGATACTTTTTACATTTCGTGAGTTACGCCACCTGTCGTAGATGACTTAGTCCTGTCGGTAGCCACATTTGGTTTTTGCCCAGATGCATATGGCTGCATTTTAACCAAAATTACTGTACATAAATTCCGCTAAACGTTCCTCGCTTCTTCTTCTCAAATTAGCATAAAATTTCAATCATGATAGCTTGGTGATGGCCAAGTACAGTAGTAATATTCGTCAACACCGTCGTCCATTGGCCGACTTGTCTAGGTGTTGGTGAAATGCTGACAAGGGTGGAACATTCTTATGGTTATTTCAGATTTCATTCTTGATATAAACACCCTTTGCTCCAATGTGTAAATAATTCTTCTGGATAACCTTTTAATATTTTAGGGTTTTTTGGCAGCTTGTCATTCTGCAGCTCGGTGAAGTTAATTAACACGTTAAAGGCCGACCTCGGCCTTGCAGTTGGTTTCCTGTTCGTGGCCTTTGCCACCCATACCGAGCTTGTTTGCTACGGAAAACGAACAGATCGGTGTGCGCCCATTCCAACTTGAATAAATACCCGATATGCAGCAACAGCGAATGACAGGTAGTGAGGCCATGATGAACTTCGGTTCGATGAAGTGCTTATGTCCCATCTGCTGGACCCAGTGTGTGGACTATCCACGCCGTCCTCAAGCGCATTTGTGGTTCCGGTCCCATTTGCTAGTCAGGGTTATGATTGGCTAAATTAAGACATTATAAGCCCGCAACAAACTGTATCAATCTACCCGCATTTGAAGTGTTCATGAAATTTTAACCGAAACCAACAGATTGGGAAGCCAAGAGCTGGTCTTAAACTATCAGGTGTACACAGCAGCAAATGCGAATTAAACCATCCTAATAATATGCTCACACATACCGTACGAGATGAGTAACGAGGTTCATCATACTTTCATGTTCACAGATTTGCGAGAAAACCAATGCTCAATAACCTTCGCGCACACTACCCTCACGTCTCTTTCAACAACATTCCCTAATGAACCTTTATAATATCAATGGCACTTGCTTCAAGCAAGATTCCTCCATAGATCCAATAAATTTGTTTTCACGCCTGTAAGTGACGAGGTGCGTGTATGCGATTCCGGTAGATGCTGTTAGTCAGCCGTCGTAAAATTCTCTTTCAACAGGCTGAAAAGTAAAAGTCCTGATAGGGCATTGAGCAACCATTCTACCGTAAAAAATTTTAGAGAAGCATCTTACCATCGTAAAGCCTTTTTTATCTGGATCACGTGCTACATCTATCAAGGGGCGTTTGCGGAGTTGAGTGCGCTATCGGATGGTGGCGGTGGTGTTGTTGTTGTTGATGATGATGAGGATGTTGCTACTGCTGCTGCTGCTGATGATGATGACGATGCTGATGCTGATGATGATGGACTCTGAATATTTGTAAACTAAATGATCCTCTTGGTGCGAAACAATAGGGTGGGTGTGAGGGGTGAGTGATTGGAGGACTAAGAGCCAGGATCAATGGTTTCTTCTAAAACGTTCTCTAGGACACACTCACAAACGTCGGGTAATATCCCCATTTCTGGGGGACCAGATCGTTTGTGCCACGCGTAGATGGGACGTTGAGCTTTGTCCGCAACTAGGCCCGAGTTCATCGCTGTTTGTTTTGATGCGATCGTGACACCAGAACCTCGTGTGTAAGGGAGGAATGAGTGAGGTTAGTGCTTCGTAAGCCTGTCTTTTAGGGATTGTGCCCACTCCTTTGGGCACACGTTGCACGTCATCACGTATGATGGTCGAAATCATAAGGATTTAAACAACCATACGTCTCTTAGTGCTGTTGTGTGCAGGAGTGTGTGTGATCTCGCCCGCTTCCGCATCAAACAACTGACCGGCTCGGACAGTGGTCTGATTGTGGGGGTGGGGGAGAGAGTGAGGTCGACAGCTCAGCGCATTTTCCTCACTATAAACAATCTGACGCGCTTGAAACTATCACGGTGCGCTAAAAGCATTGGCTTGGAAGGTTGCCAACTGACGGGATAACTCGGACCGCGTGGTCAGCCCAATGTGTGTTTTGTGTGGAGTGGCTGACTGGTGGACTGAGAGTCAGGTTGCAATGGCTCCTTCTTAATGTAGCCTTTATGGCACTCCCACTCCGTGGGATCCGAGCCAGGTGTGGTGGCACGCCCAGGGGCGGCTCCGGCCGCGCCAGCCACCTGCGCCCTCTCCCATCTCCGGTCTTCTTGACTCTGTCTTGACACCGGGCTCAGGTGGGGAGGAGGATAGAGTGCGGTAGCTGCAGCGCAAGGCTACTATCACTTAAAACTAATTCACGCGCAAGTCACCGTCCCTGCACCACCTGGTGTGGAGCATACGGTGGACCTCGTCGAAATCAACGGTCGAACTGCCGTGTGTGATCTGACGGGTTGGAGAACAAAGATTCATGTTCAATGGCCTTTCCCTTACTTTGGCCTGAAACGAAGCCTAGTCCACTGATTCACCAACCGAGCTAGGAGGATATGTACACCAGATACGCTGTAAAAAGAACTCGCCCTGATACAGAACACTCTCCAAGAAAACGGCTTTACTGAGAAGTTTATCAGTAAGTGTATGGAGGAACGTCCCCCAAAATCGGACATGCAAACGGCTGAGAAGAAGGACTTATTTCTCGCACTGCCTTTTTGAGGGGATCCTGCGAGTGAACTTCTACATCGTCGCTTAACCACTGCTATCGCCGCTAAGTTAAGGCTAGTGTTCTCCAGCACTACACTTCTTCGTCTGGAAGGCAAGGATAGACTGTCGTTTCAGACCTCTTCAATGTGCATCTACGCCTTCACTTGGTCGAAAAACTAGGCCCCTATCCAAGAGGATGCGAGAGCACCATCCTGCCTGGCTAACTCAAGGTACGGTAAAGTCCATCTCGAGCGCAATTGTGGCTCATTTGGTTGACAGCGGTCACTGGTTAGACGTCAACCAAGCATTCCGTGTAGTCTATACAGTACCGACGAAATACCCTAGGTTCCTGCGTCAGCGGATACTTGTGACGGCAGAGGCAGTGACCATACGGTTGACCAACCCAACTTTGTGCGCGCAAAAAGCGTTTGTGATGGCCCTAAGGCTCCCTTGGTCGAAATCAAATTCACCATCTGCGTTCACACTTTCTGCCACGTAGCGTCACAGCGACGAAGCAGTAACCTAGATAATTGCCGTACACCTTCCCCCCTCCCTCTCCATCCCTCACCCTTATAGGACTAGACTATAACCCCAGACCTCTGAACGCCCTCAACCCTCTCCTCAATACTTGCTGCTTATTGGATGTTTAAACTTTTGTTACTCTTCTCTGATGAATAATCGATAGCGTACGTTCGCCAAACTCGACTTATTAAATGCTTATATGGGTATCATTGCTGAAAACATCCCTTTGCGTCATGGTTGGAAATATATAAATCTGTTGCTTTATGCTATTATCAGGAGTTTCACTATTCTCTGCTCAACATTGATCGACCATTGCACATTTTGAAACACGGGAAGTTAATAACCTGCAGTTTTTTAGTTTTGAAATTTAAAGTCCTGAGGGAAAGAAAGTGGTAATTACGGAATCTTGTTCGGCAGTGGCGAAAATGAATTTTAATTGGGTGAGATTTCTCGTGCACGCAAGATTGGATGGAGTTGGAAAGCCCTAGTCGGATAAAAACCTCCCCACTAAATATTTGGCCACTAATTAATCACTTGAATGTCGGTTCTGACCTCAAGCTAATAAGAAAAATAAACGACAACAGGTCAAGGAACTAGAAACGCCGGTGATGACAGAGAAGCGGCTTTGAGACATCAAACTTTATCAAATATATTTACGCATTTAGCTTGTTTAAATCCACCAATAAAGGGCAAAAACCTGGGCAGCTAATTTGAAATCCTGGAAAATCGATAACGCTGTGTAGACATGTCAGATCACAGCGCGGGTTTTTACCAACCACACAGAAGTGGAAAGTATGGAAAGAATATAATGGAAACCGAATTTCATGATAATTGTGAATGAAGACATATTTGCTATTGAAAAAATTGATAACTTAACCCCTAAGCATAAACCTATGTCCTACAGCTCAGCACGCTAATTTATTAGGCCACAGTTCTCTTCGCATTTTTTTTTCATTAGCATATGGATTTTATACTCCGAAGGTGAGTAAATGAATGGCAAAGACAGTAAAACGTGCTCTGGAACAATTCGCAGCTGCGTCCAACTATTCAAGGGTAAATGATGAAAAGATGTCAGAAAATTCGGCCGTCGTCCGTGGCGACCTCATCAGGCTGACCCTGGATGGAGCACCGAGGCGGTGATGAACACTTGCGCATCGATTGGCAAGCTTATGTATTCCTTCTACGCTAGTCACACGAGACCGACTCGAAACTCACGTAATAGAGAATTAAATAAAGGTTACGCTCAGAAGGCACCTGATCCTCTGTCCTCCACGATGGATGAATTATCTCCTACGGACGTGTTCGTAGTGCTTCGTAATACATGTAGAAGCGTCAAATTGACTAAAATGGTATGCCATGGGAATGGAGAGAGTACTTCATTTCCCCTCGCTCTACCCCTATCTTCCTTCCATTTGTTCACCGGCTGGTGAGGAGACTAAGGTTGGTAGATGGAGTTGCAATAACTTACATGGAATAGAGCACGGGAGAGGGGGACGTTTATTATTATCACAATTAATACATTAGCTCTTCTCGTTAATATAAACTTTTAAAGCATTCTAAAAACCCTTTCAGATTAAAGTGTTAATATAAACATCATCTGCCCATGGTGATAAATAGACTTATTCATCTCTTTTTACTGCAAATAGCAGGTTGCTGGCAACCTGTCATTTTGCAGCTGCCAGCCCTGGGTTTGCTTCTAAATAACCAAAGAAAACGCAAGAAAGAACGATGGTTTAGGAGTGACCTAATCAAAGTGGGCATCGCCTGTGTGCATTTGAGATGTCGCAGACTAATCCATGGCCACGGATACGCAAGCTTTCCCCGACTGCGTTTTATCAACCAATCAACGAGCAGAAGCGTCGATGTGTCACGTATAGAATCATGACTGTATCATCTCACACACAACCCCAGCTTTTGCGGTCTCTGGGGCTCGAACTCGTAGCCTGTTGGTTAGAATTCCAACGCTCTGCGGAGCCCTTATAAGCCTGAAATGGCCTCCCTTATGTTTGTCTGCAATGTCATCCGGTATTCGTAACAACTCATTTTAATATAAATTTGAGAACAATTAGGTAGTCTTCAGTAACTTACTTTTTTAAAAGATGGATCATTATGGTTTGCAAAGAGACCTAAGTAGAGTGTTCTTGAGGGTGTATACTGCCCCCTGCAAGCAGCCCGGTCAAAGTACATGGATAAGTACCAAAGAAGACAAGGCCACAGCTCAGGCGAAACAGTAGAGCCTGTGACATGAGGCCACTGTTAACACAATTTCGAGTACAATTGTTAGCGGAAACACCCTAGGTCAAAATGCGCAATATTTAAATATTTGGCTAGTTGTAGGACTCACTGCTCAGCATAGACAAACCATCACGTGTAATCAAACACAGTTGTTTTTTTTGACTTTCCAAGTCCTAACTTACATGAGAAACTTATACAGTCAGCGTGCGGCAGATGTAAGTGCTTATTGCTTTTTACAGTCATCAATAGTTTTGCAAGTTCTGATTATACTACTCACTGCTCAGTATTGACGATTAATCGCGAATACCCGAATGCATCATGTTAATAAGCTCCTTTTGTCTTCGTTAATTGTTTCACGGAAGCGTTACTTAAAAACCTTATTCGGCAGTGACCTGAATACGATAAGGCGAAAGAAAGTTTGTTCGAACGAGATTTTAACGTTCACGCGAGATTGTGGTGGGGATGGAAAGTCCTATTCGGATAACAACCTCCAAGCAAAATATTCGATCGCTACTTAAGATCTTGAAGTTCGGTTTCGACCTCAATCGAATAAGACAAATAAACAACGGCAGAGTGATATTCGCGCAAGCCGGTGTGGGAATTTAAAAAAGTCGGTGACGATTAGATATACAGGCCCACTCGGAAAACAAAACTCGAACGTTAGAAAAAAATCCATTTGCACATTATGTCCGTTTAAATACACCAATAGCGGTTAAAAACAGGAGCAAACCTTTTAAAATACTGAAAATGGTGTGCAATTTGGAAAAAAAGGAAACACCAGAGCACTGGTAAGATGTTCCAAGCGAACTGATCTCAGCCCAAGACGAGCCATCTCATGGAAGGAGAAAGTGTGAAGAGCGTATCCGACTGTCTTTATGACCGCTACTGAAGACATACTTGAAGGTGATAATTGACTCTAACTATAGTCCTAACCTCTAAGTTTAAACCTAGTCCTACACCTCAAACATTTATCTGTAACCTCTAACCTTACTCCATACAGGCCATACTTAACCCACAATGAACCTGATCTGACCTTGAACTTGCTTTTCAGTTTCCGAGCTCCCAACTGTGTACTTTTACGCGAGTAAAATCATGCATTCCTCTTTGGTATCAAGAATATACCATACCTCATGAGAGGCATTAATGAACGATCAGTTCAAGATCTTAAAATCTTGTGACTAAATGCTGATTTTAAATAGACAGATACCTTTTCTGCATATATAAAATTTATAAACGCAGTGTTCTAAAAATAAGGTACAAAAAAGCATATTATTGTGCAATAGCACCGCCGACTAATCGAAAAACGTATACTACTTCAGAAGTTCCTGTGGCTGCCAGTGACTCACAAACGAAGCTGTGTGAGAACTCTCTTCAAACGGATTCAGACTCATTGCAGCAAGCCGGAGAATACCCGGAAGTTACGCAACCAATTAATGTGGAATGGCTATTCGAAGACGTTTATAAACCAATGTCTACGCTTTCGGCCTCGAAGGATTTATCAAAAAACACAACCACAGCTATAGCATGCTTCGCCATACATCTGGGACGTCTAAGACACAACTGAGTAGACCCCAAAGAGAAATCCGAGGAAGTGTATCGCATCCCATGCCTACGCTGTCCTTGTAATTACACAGACCAGACTGAACGCATGCTGGGATCGCTCATATGCGAGCATAAGTTGGCGGTGCGGCAGGGCAACGAAGTTTCGCAAGTTTCTGCCCACTCCTAAGAAAAAGGCCATGAGATCAACCTCGCAGCCGTCAAGATAATCTCCCAATCTGAAAAAAAATCAGACCGAGAATTAATTGAACCTGGATCCACGATGGGAACCCAATCAGTCGTTTTATCGATTTGACGCCGGCGTACAAAGCCCAGCGCAGTCACGTCCGTGCTTTTGTTAGTGATCACTGGTTAGATTTTACCTTCTATAAGGATCGAATTCTATTTTGCTGCTGCTATCTCTGACAACGGAGTTTGAAACCTCACACACCCGCTCACACTCACCACAAGGACCGACTGATCACGAGGCCCAGGTGACGAATAGAACTGCGGACTGTACTCATCATTACCACAAACCACCAGTGTGATGCATCTGGTTGTTTAAACCCTTATGATTTCAAAAATCGCACGTGATGCCGTGCAATGTGTGCCCCACGAAATAGGCACAGTACTCGCGAGATGGACTTACACGCATTTACCTCACTTTTTCCTCCAACCATGAGGCTCCGATGAAATGACAGCGGCAAAAAGAACCAGTGATAAACTCGGGCCTAGTTGCTGGCAAAGATCAATGTTCCATCTAGACGTGCCATGAAATGGCCCGGCGCCCGCGCAATTTGCCACGTTTTCGCGGAAAAGAGGAACATACCTGACGTTTATGAATGTGTTTAAAGAAACCTTCAGAAAAAAACCATCGATTCTAGCTCAGTCCTCGAATCAATCACCCACACGCGTAGTGTTCTGCATCATGATGATCGTTTTATTAACTTATACTCATATCATCCTCATCAGCAGCAGCATTAGTTTGAGTTCGCTGCATCCTATCTCATTCGCATGTCAGATCGACTTAGAAGGACCACTAAGATGTGAGTGCGAGATCGATTGAGCTAGAAGCCATTGAGAACAACCAAACGCGCTAGCAGTCATGTCAGCTACTATGTTATTGCAATCCTAATTTTAAAAAAATTCTCGCGCGGTTAGGATTTCAGTTGGCCTTCCAGTAGCCTGACACATTTGTCGTGTGGAACAGGTCGTATGCATGACACACGTAGACGGGCTATTTAGCTTTGTCATTAAATACGCCCAATTTCATCCCGACTTGCTGAGTCCGCACAGCCAGTCGCCTGTTAAATGGCGAAGGGAAGAACGTATGTGTGGTCAAAACTGGGGAGTTTATTCCCCGTAACAAATATCCCGAACGCTGGCCTGGTCTTCCTCGAGGTGTGCAGCCACTGTAGACATGCCCCCCCCCTCCACATCGACATACGTAGGCCTGAGAGGTGATGGTGAGGTAGGTTCATCGCAAGTCCATGAGGCCCCCAAGGGAGACGTGAGTTTAATTTCACTTGGTTAAAATTACCCGCCCAGTCTATTGCAACATATGGAATCAACCAATTCTGGTACAGTAAACTCACTGCCCAAGCAGGATTTTCTAGGCAATCAATCTAAAATCCACCAGGCACAATCACCGTTCGGTCAAGTTACCCGCCCAGCCTACTGCAACGTATGGAATCCTCCGATTCTGCTAGAGTAAATGGACTGCCATAGCAGAATTTCCTAACCACTCAATCTGGATTCCACCAGATGACTACCAGGCACAATTAATTAATAGAGTATTTTGGTAGATTTGAAAAATTCCTTTGACCCACTTGTGAAAAACTAGGTGGCCTATGTGGGATTTGATCCCAAGCCAGCAAGCGCAGGGCTTTAGTAGAGCCAACGCTCTAGACAACTGAGCTACGAGGCCCCACAGGAGCCATGAGTTTAATCACCTTTGGGTCAAGTTACCCACCCAGCTTACTGCACCTACTATTAGCCCTTTTGTACAGAATAAGCTTCTTTCAGACGATCAGTCTGAGGTTTTTTCATACTAGGACATCCTAATGGGACTGAAATATAGTGAGTAATCAATATTATAACCCCACTAAAGTAATCTGTTCAAATAAAAATCAAATTTCAGAATTTCAGTTTACATTTCATTTGACAGGAAATCTTCTGTACACAGATAGATTATCCATTGAGAGAAAGGATAATACAATAATAATAATAAGAAAGGATAATACAATAATAATAAGAAAGGATAATACAATAATAATAATAATACAATAAAAATAATAAAATAATAATAATAATAATACAATAATAATAATACAATAATAATCATATGAAAGGATAATACAATAATAATAATAAGAAAGGAGAGTACGACCCGGTGCTTGCCAAATGGAGGGCAGAGGTTGTAGGAGGGTGTTTACGGTGGAGAGAGAGACTAATAGAGGACTAATAGGCGTTGTCACGTGAGAAGTAACCGCCTATCCACAACATTACTAGGCCACATCAGCCCCAAGGGAGATTGGAGGGGCCATTTCTGGCTTTTTAGCCGTCATCAGGCAGTTATACCCAATCCCAGGTGGTGCCCCACCTGAGGCTCGAGCCGGCGACCCCCTCGGGATCAGAAGTCCATCGCTCTAACCATTGAGCCACAGGTTCCTTATCTTGTCGAGTTCTGATACGGCTGGCTGATGACGGCTAATAAGCCGGAAATGGCCATTCCAGCCTCCCTTCACTGTGTCAGTAATGTTCTTATGCCTATACTTCTAGCCGCCGTGCGACTGCTGGTGGGGCTGGATAGAGAGAGCCCCAAGGCAGAACGAGACGGTCGGTAAGCGCAGGTCAGCCAATATTTTAAACCCCGTTATCGCTTGTAACGCTGCTTTTTATTGTTCTTCCCGAACTCCTTGATCTGCAGTCCTCTGTCGCCTCTCCCGTAAAACCCCTTCTTACCACCAGTCCCGTATTGGAGGAGACAGTGGATTGGGTTTCCTGTTTGAAATTCCACGTCAGCTTCTCATCCAGTGCCCCATTCACTTTTGGTGGTGCATTGCACAGTAAATTTGGGCGGCACCACTGGATCACCTGTTGCATAAATGTCTTTTTATGAACCGTCGTACATACAAAGTATGTGTTATCACGAGTTTTTGAATAACACATTCTGCTCGAGAGGGAACGAACACATTAAATCCATTTGACGTTCACTAATTTAAATAAAAGCTCCGCTTTTCAACCCTGTGGAAGCCAGCAAAAAGCTCAGACGGGAGAGCAGGCTAGTCACTTAATGGGGTTTTCGAAACGGCACCCAGTGGGCGGTGGGGTGGTGAGGAGACGCAGAGTGCTCTTTGGAAAGGCTTCCATGTATACTTGCTGCATTTTGACAAACAGCATGAGCGTCTTTATTTGTTCATGGGATTATCAAACAAAGTTAGTTTTCACTGGGAACGACTGGGGTGTTTCCCGCCCACCACAGCCAATGTTTTCGCATGAGCTGATTCCAAAATAATAAGTCACCTACAGTGCAAATAAGAAGAGCTACGCGATTTTGACGTAACAAAAGAGGAATTCATGAGGCCTTTAAGGATTTAGAACTGAAAGATTCCTATTATCGAACTCCTACCTCAAAGACGAAAGCCCACCAGTATACACCAAACTTATTAAGATAGATGATTTAAACGGCTGTTAGGAAGCATAAAATGGAGGGCCTGTACATAACTTAATTTCGTTAAGATGAGGGAAGGGCGAAGTTGACGTCTTATTTCATTTGTACTGAACAGGCAACGAACGACGGGCATGGAAAATGAGAGCAAGTTCTTGTGTAGGAGGTGGACGCAACCGGTTTCCTAACCTTGCATAATATCTGTCCCGAATGGGCCGTAAATCGTTTGTCGAGGTGGGATGCGCACGTTGCATCATTGCGCAAATAACGATAACCTACTTCTGCTGCAACTAATATAACGATATTTCTTGTGCAGAAAGTCTTCAGCCATGTGTTGAATGCTGTCCTTAGTTAACGTAGCAACTGGGCAATTAAAAGGCTCAATCGTCCAGAGGGGAGGTCTATATATATTTGGCAAATTTCGTAGTGAACGAGGGAGGTCTGAGTCACACGGTCATTGAGTTTGGTCGCTGGAGGTCTATTTAAGTTTTAATTTTAAGCATGAGCTGCAATCGCATTAGCTTTGGGGGTTTTCAGTGTACAGGCTATATGCTTTCTGTAAAAGGAACAGCACAAATTCTCTATGCCGCACGGTGAATGATATTACTACGTCACTTAAGTAATTCTTCCTAATCAAAAACGCATTTTGGTCGCTGACTGACTGGAAAAGGTGGTGTAGTGGTGTAAAGTGTAGTGTATATAGCATAGCATGGGGTTATGCCGCACGGTGAATGATATTACTACGTCCCGTTACTTAAGTAATTCTTCCTAAACGAAAACACGTTTCGGTCGCTGACTGACTGGAAAAGGTGGTTACAACAGGCCACATGTGGCATTGTTTTCCTGAGAAGAGCACTGTCTCACGTAAATCTACTCAGACGCCTGCTAAATGGCAGCCGGGGACTGTAAAAAATCTTACAAGGCGGCTATTTTGGAATACTGTTTCAAGCACAGTAAGCGAGTCATGGGAGAAAGAATTATATGCAGAATAGCATTAAGGAAAAAGAAAAGGGAGATTGGCATTGCTATTTCTGGTTTATCCTCCATCATCAGTCAGCCATACTTAAACCTAGATGTTGCAACTGCGATGGCTTGATCCCGTGGTATGTTTATTAGCAGTCCAAAGCTCTGATCAATGAGCCACGGGCTCGTCTTTCGGAATAATTCCTGAGAGGAAATATATCAAGGAACCCGTGTATTAACCTTTCAGATTCTCTGTAGAGGATACATTACGAACGTAATCGTTTTCTACCGAGTAATTTTTCTGCAGGCGACTGAAATGGTGTGCATTAAAATTTCGAAAGCTTGGCGTGTATGCAATATCTTGCAGATATTTTGCTGGATACTTACTGCTGCAGTTCAACTTAAGCAGTCCTTTCCGCTGGAATACGCTTTGCAGAATTTAGGCAACATTTCCTGACATTGCCTGTTATCTGTCTTACCTTGGTATCTAGTGCGAGTGCGTGCACGTACCTGACCCAGTTGTTAGACTCGCAGACTGCACCTACGAGTTCCAATCCCCGTTAATTCCGGTCTTCATTTGTTTTTTTAAGGACATCAACAGTGGCTTGAATGTCTCATAGTACTCTTATTAGACATTTTCCAGTGATTGACACTTTTACAAACAATTGGAAAGACTTACGTTCTAATGAAAGCCTCCTGAACCTAGGCTACAGGTTAAATCATCAGACTTGTGAGCCAGTCTACTAAGCCTTTTTTTAACTGAAATCGGCTTTTATAATTTTAGATACATGATACAGGATAAACTGAAAGCGAATGCTCGTCATTCTGTGACTGCCTGCAAAACCCTACGACTGGAGCTTCATGCAAAACGGATCACCCATTTTTCGTGCTGCATTTCGTCCAGACTGCTTATAAGGTTCCTTAAAATCTCGATTTTGAATCGGACAGGCGGTGGAGTAATCTTAAAACCACAAAAAACTCCTAACTGACGCGTTTCTGAGTTATAATACCTTCGCATCGTTTAAGAAGCCAGAAACCTATCTGCTGAGCACGTCCCAAGTCAGTTGGGAGCGAAAACTGATTTATTCAGAGAGGAGAAATAAGTATTATACGAAGATGGATTCAGCTTTCGCCGTAGAAGAAATCATGCTTGTTTCTAAAACCATATATTGCAACCTGGTGTGGAAATTATTTTCGGCTGACAGCTTACCATATTTCGTTTCGTTGTGGTGATACGTTCACGTGCCTGAACGGAATCTTGAAACTTTTGCTGGCATCAAAAATGAAGCCAACGTGTCCAACGGAGTAGAGGCTTCAGAGACTGTCATGCTTCATGAGACTCGTGGTATTTAATCTTTATCCACGGCTAACGTAGCAGCCACAAGGATACCTGAATTACACTTCTAATAGCTTCTATTGCCTATCAGCATGCTCCTAAGATGGCATACTCATTAAAGCTGTTTTACGTCGCTGGATATACGATAGTAGAAGCTTATAACCGCTCGATTCAGAGGGCATCTATCCTGTTGTTATTGAATGAGCTGACTGTGTCCCTAACCACAAAAAGGTCCATCTAGTCCCACGAAGAGATACTCGTACATTCCATTCTACTCCTCCTTCGGTCCTCCAAATAGCATGAGTGGAGCTCTTGAGGTTTTTAGTGTTCGATGAGTACGCACTTGGTGTATGTCAGAAACGCAGCAGAAGCCATTCAAGGCCTACTTATTTCGCCTGAAGTGCGTGTCTCCGAGTCCAGTTTGATACGGCGACTAGTGCTCTTTTCATGCAGCACAGCGACAGTTTAACAATTATATGCCACGATAACTGGTGTAATTACATGGGCAGTTGTTGTGGCGTAGCAGGCAAATGATTTGTAGGGTTGCTGTATGCTGTGAAGCAGAAAGCTTTGCACTCCTGCCTTAGTCAGCACAACATCAAAAACAGGGCTCATCAGTTTGCTTACGAGACTGTTCAGTTAATTGCTATAGTTTTAAATGGAAGAAATGGATAGCAGTCGTCCTTTAAAGCGCCCAATAGGCTCACTCTTGGTCCAGGTAGGTGTCCCATCTGAGGATAGAAAAACAGACTTTTTTATCGCGGGTGGGCATTCGTGGAGCAGGTTACGAGAATTGCTCGTCCCAAGGCACCTTGTAGCGCAATTTGGAGAGACCAGCCAGGATGCAGAGAAAGAATAAAGATTATGTTAAGTAGTTCCCGGTTTTAACATTGAGTATGGGGTGCGTTGCCCTGGTCGTCGCGATCGAGGCTGTAAATTACGGCAGAAGGCTACTCATGGGTAAGGTTTAAGGAACGTGTTTGTTTGGCTGGCTATGGCTAGCTGGCTGGCTGACTGATGATGATGATGATGATGATGATGATGATGATGATGATGATGATGATGATGATGATGATGATGATGATGATGATGATGATGATGATGATGATGATGATGATGATGATGATGATGAGGATGAGGAGGAGGATGAGGAGGAGGATGAGGAGAATGGCGATGGAGATTATGATAGTGAGCAGGATTCAGACAAATCCCCGAACATTTAATCCAGCTCCTCACCAGTAAAATGATAATATCGGTCTCTCTTGTCTTTGTGAATACGCTATATCTCCGAATATACTACTATTCGTTATCTGAATGGGTTTGCCATTGCATGCAATGTCAACCGAAATTCCAAAAATATGTTTTCCATTTCAAAATATTACCTAGCAACTGTTCTAAGATTAATTGACATGGAGCCTTATCCAAATGCACGTCAGAATGACAGTTTTGGCAAGAACTACTTTTTGATTGCTTGAAATCCGGTAGAAAATGATTACGTAATTAATATGCCTTTTCCCATTGATGTTCAGTTCTCGCATAAATTTAAATATATTTTATAGAATAAATGCACGAAAATATTCTTTCTTGTGCTTTCGTTGTACCATATTACGTTTTCTTCCAATTTTATGAATAAAGAAAGGTTATTTTGCGGTTTCAAAAAGTTTCTTCGGATGAGATTTTTATGACCGTGAAATGTCATTTCATAGTGCATCGTATTGCAGCAGCTCTTAAGGCTGCTCATAATGAATACAACATGGTCCATATGCACTGATAATTTAATTGCAGCATATAAAGCCGTCCTTATAGCATAGAGAAATACGTAATTTCCCTTAAACGGAATTAACACAGCATGTTTTTGGAAAATCTTATTTAAAAAGTAATGGTAGGTAGGATTCAAAATTATTCGGCCAAGGAAAAGGTTTTAAAACAGAAAGATACACTTTCTTCACGCATAAAAAGTTTAAAAGGCTCAATTTTCTACGAAGAAATAGAAGAAAAAAACGTTTTGGCATATTTTCTATAAAACACGATTTTACTTAATAGGACATAGAAAATCACTGAGAAAATGCATACAACTTAATGTGATTTTTGTTAAAACGTGTAATTTTTGCAGGCAGTCGAAATGAGCACGTTCATTCTCACGCGAACTTAATATTTTTAAAGTATTTTGCACGCTAATTATTCGGTTAATCGAAAGCATATTTCAGAACTGCGGCTCAGCTTTCATGAGATTGTAAATATACTGTATATATGAACCACGGATATGCCATGTACAGCGGTCAATGACAATCAGTTGAGTTTAAAATAGATCAGCCTGATTAATTTCTTATCCTCTGCAGTGGCCCACTGCTTAAAACCCACTTCAGCAAAGACAAAAACTCCCAAATGAAATTAAGTGCTGGTTTTAGCCCGTTTAACTTGAGTAACTCAACCTAACTCTCATAAAACCCACGGCGCACAGTGGGACCTCGTGGCTCAGTTGACTAGAGCATTGGCTCTACTAAAGCCTTCCCTTTGCTAGCGTGTGTTCGAATCCCACCGAGGCTGCCGAGTGTCTCACAATTGGGTCAAATGACTTATTCAAATCTGTCAAAACCTCTATGAATTAATTTTGCCTGATAGTGATCTGGTGGATTGTAGATTGACTGCTTAGGAAATTCGACTTGGGTATTCAGCTTACTGTATCAAAATTGGTGGATTCCATACGTTGCAGTAGGCTGGATGGGTAACCTGACCCAAGTGCGATTAAACTCGCCGCTCCTTTTAGGGCCTCTTTGCTCAAGGGGTTTGAGCGTTGGCTGTCGGGACCGCAGAGTTTTTCAAAACCGGGTCAAAAAAAATACTTTTTACTACAACAGATTTGAACAATATCTTGAATTGGTTGCAGTCCATATTCAGTTACATCTGCAAAAGATATTGACGGCTAGACAATTTCTTTGAAAATGTTCTTTCAAAAAGGAAGGAAGGAAAAATATAATGTTTTTTATGGTGAAACCGCATCTCAAGGTGAAAATTTCACCTTTTGAACCGGCGACAATCGTGAAGCGCAAAAGAGGTGAAGTGCTGAGAAAGACACCTGCAGCGCATACCTGACCCCTCCAGTCCGGCCCGGCTTGCTCAAAGGGCAAGTACTTAGTTAGGTCAGTAATCGTCTGTCCCTACTCTGCCTCAGCATTACAATTGACTGGTGGTTTCGAGTGCGGAAGGCGCCACAATCCCGAATTTACTCTGTCCACGTTTAGCCCAACACCTGTTGTGTGTGCTGATCGGCAGAGACGTTTGCCAGGACCCTCGGAGTCTTGCAGTTAGTCTTGCGCCGTCAGTTGCTGACCTTCGAAACCACGGGAGCGGGGTCAAATTGAACGTGAATGGGAGAATGAGACGCGTCGGATTTCCTACAATACCCAAGGAGAGGAACCGGACTTAAATGCATCCCTTATCGCAAAGCATAACTTTACTTAAGTTTGTTTATCTGCTGCAACGAACTGGCGGCCAACATATGCGGTAGTAAATGTATCAATATGCTCTAAAGGTGTGCGCCGAGCAGCACGCCCCGTCAAACACGACATCCAATACAGTTGCCCGTTAATTGGCTAGTGCGGCCGACACTGCGGAATTCATCCTCAAGATACTTCATCACATTCTTCCACATGCTAAAGTAAACTTGCTTAAAGCCGTCATGACGCTCTAAGACGTGCAAGTGGGATGGTTACCAGCTGTGACCGGATATCTCAGTCATCGTCTCAGGGCTGACATTCAGGGCGTAATACTACCTCCTAGCTGTGGCCATTATAGCAATCTCACGCATGTGAGCTCCGAGCCGCTCTCACCGAAACCCGAAGAACAGTTCGTGTGTGGCCCGTGTAGACGTTCCGTTTGCATTTCTAAATTGCTGCACCTGAGCAACGTTTTCGGTCGTCTTGAAGTTATCTTGAAACGGGAAAAAGCCTAATGTATGGGAAGGGACACGGAGTGCGGTAGATAAATTGTGAGTCACCGGTGCCGAGCTAGTGGCAGACTTCGTCACTTGGTTAGTTGAACCTTCGCTCTCTAGTCTGCAGATTAAAGAGTCGGCCTCATTCTTGCCCCCATTGAGGCTCCGTAAAAAATTGGGTGAGGTCAGCTAGGAATGATATCGCGCATAGTGGTTGGCGTGACGTTGAGCCACCGGATCTTGCAAGCTGCACGTGCAACAAACTAATGTGTAAAACTACCAACCCAACAACCAATGCATACTAACGAAAACAATGGAGAGGGTGAGAATAAGGTTAGCGCTCTCCTTTTCTTCATTGGGCCCCAACCGTAAAACCCCCACTACCAGTGGTCCCGTATAACTGGCTGAGGTATCCGTCGTTGCCTGCATTGGGTCACCTATTGCAATCTTGCCCAAAGTAATAACTGAGTTAAAGTCTGCTCTTCAGCAATAATTTCAGAGCGGAAAATGCCGCTCTTGGGAAATGTGCAAATTTCTATCGCAGCCCATCGTCTGATATATCTCTAGACTCAGTGACTAAATGGACTTGAATTTAAGTCTAAGGTTTTCCCAAGAATATTTAGTACAGTTTTTTTTCAAGGCTGTTTGAGCATAGAAATATTCTGCAGCAAAAACCATTTCATGCGCTGATTGAAAAGCACATTGAACGCCCAGAAAGTCTTCTAATTGAGCTCTGTCAGCCATTTGCGTTCAAACCCTGCAGCAAACGGCAGACTCAACAGTCGACTTTTGAATGGAAGAGATGAGAGAGGGAGAGTGATTTTGACTCTAGCAAATCCAACTCTAGAGGGGGCTAATAGTCCTGACCTAGAAGTCTGCCGACTGACGGGATAACGCGGTCCCCCTCCAAGCATGCTCAACAGCCTTTTTGAAATGTGAACTCTATGTCCCCCACATCCAGATGAGATCCGATCTTATCATTTCCATGTCAACCTGGTCCATGGTGCGCAGACCAGGTGGCGTGTGGTGTTTTTGTTTTGATTTTTCAGCCATGGCACCTGGTACTACTCCCGGTCTGTCTTGCGATCAGACCAGGTGAGTACGCGAAGGGAGCGAGAGTGTGAGAGATGCTGCGTAAGTCTGCTATGACCCGAGACATGAGGTGAACATCATTGTTCGCGACAAGAAAACTGACGACAAGCGAGAACATCAGACAAGAAGTATTTCTTTATGCAGTTAAAAAGTCTGCGTACTTAAAGCAGAAAATTACTAGTTTGAAGCGTAAATTAAAGAGTTCTTTGTTGCTGGGCTATTCCTACCGCGTATTACCTTCCATAATTAGCAGTCCGTCTATCCAAGACCTTTTGACGTTGCCATAGCAGAAAGCATATTTGCAGTTGCAGATATTGTCACTTTTACCAACTGGCGCATTTAGAGGTAATTACATCCTTGCAAGAAAGCTTATACCCTTTTTATGACATAGGTACAGTAGATTAGTGCACCATTAACCCACTGTTCATGTTAAAAATGCCTGCGGAAAATAAATTTTCAAGTTTTGGGCTAAATGAAAGTACCCTACGGGACCTGCAAGTAATAAAAAATACACGGTTTTTCACAAGCATGGTGACCTCGTGGAAGAGAGGACAAAACTGCGTTGCAGTTGAAACTTAATGACCCTGCATGTGTTTTTTAGAACAAACAGGAAGGTGACACGTATTATTTTTTGTCATACAAACCCTCAGACAGTAGTTTTCGCAAGGCCTTTAACGCAAACCTGGGTTGATAAAATAAGAAAAGTCTGCAAAGGTCTAGGGGGAAGGCAAAATTCCTACGCCACATTCATACACCCCACATCATGCTCGTCTTCTAACTGACTACCGTAAGCAAGTAATTCCCCCGTACGCAGGATGGGTAACTTGTGCGAAAATAAGTTTCGAGTGAAGCTAATCTTGTTCACGCTCTGCCTGCCACGACTCAAGACACTATTTTAATTCCGCGTCCATGTTTCACGGTGTTCCGAGGATGGCGTGAGTTAAGTCACATTTTATGTAAAGCATTCCTCAGAGAATTTCGAAAGGAAACGTGCATCCGGGTCCTGCATATCAGCATTTTTGCTGGCTGAAAGTGAAAGAACTACGGGCAATGCAACACTTAATGTAACTCAACAGATCGTTTTCCCTTCTTTTTCTGGTGTGCATCGTGAGCCTGAGCCTGGTATCCTGATGGGGATGGCATCGGTTGCAGCAGCTGGCAACGTTCAACCACCCGTCTGAGTGGACGGAAGACGACCCGGTCTATCCACGGTGTACCAGGTTTTCATGCAAACCAGGAGGGGTGGCTCGAATGCGATCTGATCGTCATGCGGCCATCATTAAGAAGATGTCACAGCAGCCAGACTCTCCGTCTTAAAACGACCGTCGGTTGGTAGCAACGGCATTTAGCACGTTGGTATATTTTAAACCCTTCAGATCATTTACAGCGAGGAACACGCGCTAAGCGCCCTAGTGGGGGAGGAGTTCCGATATTCGAACTCGCTCCATCCTCCTTATCGTCTCTGAGGCTGGAATCGAACGCAAGTAACTGGCGCAGAGTGAATCTGCTCCTAGGCGTGCCAACAGACCCCATGCGCTCATGCCGATTAACACGTGTCATACCCTATTCTATGCCCGTACTGACCCAATGCAATTCTTTTGTGGCATATTTTACGGACGGCGCAGGGACAGTGACGTACTAGTGAATTAATTGAGAATAATTTTAGACTTGCATTCCCAACTGAGTGAGAATTTTATAGTGACCACATTAAGAAGGTGACATTTTAGTCGGAGTTTCGGTCTTTATATGGCGTCTGGGGAAGCCCATAAAGTGGCAGCCTTTTAAGCCACGGTTTTTAGCACACTGGGGTAGTTTCCAAGCGCGTCAGATCGCGCAAAGTCCATGAAATGTGCTGGGTGCTGTAGGCCTCACTCCCTACTCCCTTTCGCGGGCATTTGTTCGATCCGGTCTGTCAACTGATCCTGGGAGAGTGTGCTGTGACTGCGTGCACGGGATCACCCTCTACCATCTCCAGTTTTACTTAACACCAGGCCCAGATGAGGGAGTGGAAAAGAGAGTGAGGTGGATACTGTGAAAGTCTACTCCCACACGGTGAACTTTGTTTGAGCCGGCCGTTCAACTATCCTCGTGATTCCGCGTGGGGAGGTTGTCGTTGCTACTCTTTTCAGTCAGACTAGCGTGCGTGTGTGATGTTGATGAGTATACTCACTACTGTGTGTGAATATAAATAGATAATGCAGTACACAATCCTATCTGCTATCTTCAGCTAAAAAATCAAAATCAACTTGAGCTACTTTGAGAGAATATTTTCTAGGCCAGAAGGATCTGAACATCCTGCGCGTGGGTTTCGACGCATACTATAGGCATGCGCTGAATCTTATCTTAGCAACTTCCATCATGGCATTTTACTTGTCTGTTCTGGTTCGTTGGGATAGAAATTTAAAATTTCGGCCTAAAGAATTTCAGCATGTGAAGCTCTCTACAAAGAATTTTTCTGACAAAAATATGCAAACCTATGTCCTGGTCCCGCAAGTTTAAGCTTGCTCACTGTTATCCTGCCTTGCTGCGAGCACAATCTTGCCTGCCTCAAGGAACAAATTTTGTTTTCGACTCTCTCGCTCTCTCTCGCTTTCTCTCGCTATCTCTCTCTCTCACACACGCAAACACACTCTTTTAGATTTTACGTGACCGTTACTCAAAGTGACCCCTTATCCATCGGCCCAGTTTGCACTTAGAAATAGCCTTACCGTGCTCACCAGTATGCTCGTATTCGGCTCTTCCAGATGTCGAGCTTGAAAGACCCCTAAACCAGGCGGTGTCAAAATAAAAATTAGCCCATGCACTGACTCAAATTTTCAATCCGTGTTAACTGTTTTTTGGTTTCGCAAGTTGAAAGGACGTTTCAGGGTGACAGTACAGTCCTGAAAAATGCCAGAGTAGCTTATATCAAATCAAGGAAGCTCTGCGTCAAGCATTCGACTTAAGCAAGTGCTCATCCGGAATTATCATCCGTTGGCTAAAATCACGAAAATTGCAGCGTTTGTAATAACCCAACTTCCGGTCCCGCTCTCAGATGATAGCACGTGCGCACCAGCGGCCATCCATGCATCAGACATTGCGAGACTCTGAACTATACTTTTATGCCCTTAGGCTAAGCAATTCAGTTCTCTTGCTCAATGATACCCTCACGTTCGCTCCAGTAGCAGCCATTCACGCTGGTCACTTAATTGAAGGACAGACGTGGACATCGTCCTAACTTGACTAGACGATAATTCCACCCACAAAAACGACGGACCAGAATGAGCATTGTGGTGTCATGCAAATGAAGGTTTTTGTGATTCAATAACTTCTGTAGCTGCTGGTGAATTCAGAACGTTTCATCTGCAAGACAAAATTGTGATGGCAGGGGTTTGTAGGCACAGCGGTATACAAGCTAGAGACCACGTCTACGCACAACATTCACGTGCTGGGATCTAACTATACACAACGAGCTTCTAAAAGAAGAACTTTAAAGCCACTACCCAGGGCGACCTGCCAAAAGGCTACCTTGGGGGAGTCATTGCAGTCTGACACAACTACCATAGAACAACCAATTTTTCCCGTCAGTTTGCATCGGGCTACTTTAGGACTTTAAGCGCACCAGGAGAAAACTAGGGTCTGAACCCGAATATAATCAATCTTTTACCGTATTTTCTCACCAAAACGCTAGGAGTAAGTTTGATTCAGGTCAATTTGAAGTAAAGTTGGGGTAGTGTCCGAAACCTACGTCTATAGGGACTCGAATCTCATCGAATAAAGGCATCATGGGGGCCACAGTAAAAAGAAACTACTGCGAGGAACATGTTAGCCCGTCGACTGTCAACCTTCCATGCTACAGGTCCTCCCATTTTGGAAGAGCCTCAAGCGTTTCCTAGTTAGTACATTGAAGAGTGTCCTAACTCATCAAGACGAAATATGCCCCAGAATCGGTCTCTCTCTCTCTCTTTCCTTGATATTATAGCATTGGCCTGCCAGGCCAACCGACTGATGAGGAGATTGGTTTGAAGGGACCCGAAGGCTCGAACTCCAAGTGTTTGATTGAGTAAAGAAGAAGGCTGGTTGAGCATCGGATAAATTCATGCGGAGTGACTATCCGAAGGCGTTTATAAGCCGATGCTGACCAAGCTCTTGCTTTGGAGCTAGGTGTTGGAAGTGCATTCTGGTTAAAGCTACCATGCACCGCGACGTGATGAAATCAAAGACCACCTAGATTCCAAGGAGCAGGCTGGGGCAGTGTGTGGCATCTCATGCCTAAATTGTCCTTTTAAATACGTAGGTCAGTCTGAGCACACACTCGGATCCCTCATACATTAACATAAGCTGGGTGTGCGACGGTACGATAAATTATCTCATGTGGCTGCCAGCACCTATAAAACGATAAATTATTTCAACTTTGCAGCCGTTAAGGCAACAAAGCGAGCCGAGAAAGTTATCAAAATCTGGACTTCGGATAGGAGCTTAATCCATCGATATATCGATCGATTTTTGGCCTAGACAACTCTGCAAAGTCACAAGCAGACTTCTCGTACCCCTGTAAGTGTAGAGTTTTTGTTTTTTTCTACTACCTCTGACGACGGACTCCAACAAGAGTTCGAAAGCTCAGACTAATCAATATTTCCGGTGCTAGACCATTCTTCTCCTTCACTCGTTGGGGTGAATGACTGGAATGACTTATGTCTACACAGCAATACGCGATGACATATGCAGACTCCGCGCAACTCGACCATGGCGTGCGTGCGTGCGAATATCTGCCCTTCAAGGCCGAAATGGCTCAGGTGAGACGTTGTGACTTCAACTTCTCTGTACGCGGTGAAAACGTCAATTTTTCTATTTTCAAGGTAAACTTTGCTGGAAGTCGTGATAGTTAAGTTACATCGATGCCTTCGATGGTCTCTAACCCTTACCTTAATAGAGAAATGTTTTTTTCTGATCAATTTAACTGTGCAAATGAGCCGGTAATTGTCTAACGACAAGTCATCCGCGAAAAAAGAAACGTTGTGTAACCTGGAATGTCAAGTTTTAGCCATGATTAAAAATACTCCAAGGCAGTTCGCAAGAACGTCCGGGAGGACTTAATGTGAAACGTTTAATGCGTACTAACCGTTCCTGGTTTATCTGTCTTTATCAGTTCTAGATTGAACACTAATTGAACTCTCTATCACGAGGTTCCGGGCTATTTTCGGTTGGCTTTGCGGAAAGAGCATCCTTAGGAAAACGTAAATTACCTAGGACAGGTGTCGATAAAAAGGAAGTGAGACCTGAATGACTATTAAAAGTAGTGAAGCTGAGAGTCCAAGATAATATGTCAAAAAGACAGGGTGTTCAGCAGAAGGTTTATTGTGTGTCTGACGTTTCGGGTAGCGGTTTCATCTCCCTATCTTCAGCGGCTGCAATTTGACCCGTGTTTGAAGATGGGTAGACGAAATCACTGTCCGAAACTTCAGACACGCATTAAGCCTCTCCCAGTGAACGCCCATTCTTCTTCATCTTTTGGAATGACCACTTCTGGTTTGTTGGCCGCCATTAGCCTGCCTGACCGGTGATTCAAATCCGTCTTCGTTGAAACGTGTACTTTAAGTAGTCCAACGCGGTGCTCCTGAGAGACGTGCTCGTTTCTAACTATGATGGCCGCATTTTTCAAATTCATAAGTCCACCCTAACCCCAAATAAGGACAGCGGCCGATGAAAGTGAATAACAATAACACAGTCGACCTGTGGATTGCTTGCATTTGAAGTTCACTGCAGGCAGTTCAGTAGGTTTCGCAAATAACTCAACCTCGAGGCTTTTATATTTTCAAGAGGAACCGGGCTAGCAAACCATCTGGTAAGCCAGTTTGTCACTTGACGGCCGTTCATTGTACTCGTTGAGACGAAGGTCGTCTAGTCTTAAGGGCAATAACAATGTTTTAGGCGCTTAACTTCAAAATGTCACAGGTATTAGACTTTCGCCATTGATTGGAAGCCTGCTTTTAGTACAAAATCCTTCGTGAGTCACAGGCATTGAGTCATCTTGCAGGCTGTCTGATAGTCAAGCCTGGCCTCACAAGCAGGTCTCATTTTGCTGCATAAACCTAGTCTTTCTGCGCATCTTAAGGAGACCGTCAAAATATTTTGCAGGCAAAATTGCTAGTAGGTTTCACCGCAAAGACGCCTAGGGTTGTTTCACGTGCTGTTTTGTTACAGACGAGGCCCACAGAGGTCATATGGAGGACTTAGTTTTTCAGCCTTTACGACGCGATCAACATTCCATCTTGACTGTAATGCATGATTAAGTGTAAAGATAGCTTTTAGGCAAAGCCCTAAGGGCCGAAAATTAATTTCCGTTGCTCAGAAATCTCTTCACCCAGTTGAAATTGAAAATTATCTGTAAAAAATCCGATCTGACCAGAAACAGTTTGATTGGGTTGTTCAAACAACCGGTGACTTCGTTCTTCTCCGTCAATGAACTTTTATTGCAGTATATGTTACCCCACATACTACTTAGTATTTGGGAAGTGCTACAGACTGTTAATAAACGATCGTAGCATAGTTGCCGTCTCCAAAAAGTGATGACCGATTTCCAGCTGGCAACAATGAGAATTCTTGTGTTTTTTGGGGTAAGAGTTTTTTTTTTTACAAATTTAACAACAGCCTGGGTGAACCAGGGCGTGGGAAAGACTTTTCTCCATCGGTCTGGACAACCAAAAGTTTGACGGTCAACTTCCGCGGTGAATTGCGCCTTGATTAGATTATATTGATATTAAACTTGCGCCGCATCTATTGTAATCCTTCCTTAACTTCCGCCTGAGGCCAGTGTCATGACGTACACAAAAATAAAAGAGGTAGGAGAGGACGCCGGTGGCTAGCAGGGCAAAAATGCCCCACATAAGCGTACCACCACGCTCTCTGTTGCACAAACAGGACCGCGATTTTAACACAACAACAAAATGAAAGAGGCAGCAGCAGCACGGATCCCAGCTCTCACGGCGTGGCTCAGTGTTCCATTACACCCCATTTGCGGAACTACCTAATTCTTGTCCCTTAGGCCCCAGGCGCGTGGGCAGAGGGGGTAGAAGAAGTGCTTACCATGGGTTCAGGGTTCTTGGGTTGACCAATAACCCTACTGTTCCAGGGATTGCGCATTCTTCTGCCCTGCCAAAAGTACCTGGGACTTGCATATTTTACTTCGACTCTGAAACATTTCCCATCTGCTGTTCTCCGCAGTTGCAAAGTCCGTGAGCCCATTTCTCTTATTTCAGTGAATGTAAATCTAAACTACTTTAAACATTTGCTTCTAATTTCTAATTATGCTCCCCTCTGCGTCGCACTCCTTGGAAGAAGCCACTGGAGTATTTAAACCGTCATCTTTTCCGTACTGTCTGCCTACTGCTGATTTTTTTCACCGCAAGCTGCCGGTAAGTTGCCGACCGTACTTTTTTGTCTAACACCGCTCGGTTGACAGAGGTTATTAGTGACCTACCAAGACCGCGCCTAGACAACTGCAGTCAATTTAGGACGAATCATCTGGACCGATAGTTTTCCCTTACATCCTCTAGGTGAAAGAGGCGTGGTTCAGCATTTGTCACTGATTTCATGGAAAATTATGCGTGCCCACGCTGGTTGTCACATTGAGAAATGTAACTGTGGGACAGAGGTGCGAATTATGGCCATCTTGTCAAAATTTGGAGACCACATTCAGGACGGAAAGCTGGTAGTTTGGTCTTATTTTCTTAGAAATTTGAAGCACTTTTCCCCGGTACTAATTAAAAGCAAGCGAAAAAATCAGGTTTTGTTAGGACCAAAAAATTGCGCAACACCTCATCAGCTGCATCCCGCCGCTGCACAATCGAAATTAACGAATGATAAAATAGAAGAAATATGAATTTGTACAGAAACATCGATGCAGAACAGCGCGTTCAGTGGTTAAGTGCCATAAGGCTTATCAGGAAAAATACTAACTTGAAACATCATGGCATAGATAAGTGGGGGAAAGTACAAAATAAAGAGGAATTTGTAAATCAAGATACGAGAGTGTACGACGGAAGATTTTGGCTGACCGCGTGCTGCAAATGTTTACACATGTCCGGTTTCAACTGCCGAATAAGGGCCACTTCCAGGTAGCTCAATCTAGTGGAAGGTATTAAAATTATGCACCAAGAACGCTCAATTATGCAGACAAATTGACGGAGTAGCGATGGGGAGTTCCAAATTGAACACGATCACACTTCATCGAAGATATGTTGATTATGCATTCGCGATTGTGCAGGACATTAAAGAGGCAGAACATTTAGTTTCTACTACGTATAAACTTCACCCAAAGGTTAACTTTGCCATGGAAAAGGAACTGTATAACCAGTTTTCCTTCCTGGATGTTCACATTCCTAGATAGGAAGATGGGTCCATAATACGAAGCGTTTTCCATAAGAATACATGGAAATGGCCATACATACATTTCTTGGGTTTCATACCCACACAATGGCAACGTAAATTTGTTTACACTCTTTTCCAAAGGTCAAGAAACATCTGCTCTGTTGAGACCTTGAATGCAGAAATGGCTTGCCTTAAACCAAATTTAAGCCAGGCTATGCGGCACACTTCATTGACAAGTATAGCAATTCCCTATGGCCAAAAGTTACGGAACATTCAGCTCAAAAATAACCCGTTTTTATATCGTTTCCATTTAAAGGTAACATCATTCTAAAATCTCTCAGACTACGGCTGCGATTCATCACTGAAACCCCATAACACTGCCGAAATCATATTTTGCGCTCCTCCTAAGTCCCTTCATAGCCCACTAGCTAAGGATACCTTACCAGTGCACGCCACTTAAAATTGTGTTTATGAATTTAAATGCGCTTGCGGACGCAAGTACATCGGACAAACGCAAAGACAATTGACAGTCGGGTCGATTGAGCACTTTCCCAGGTGGCGTCTAAAGCAGGAAAAAAAATATCCACGTTCTTCCGTTACTAAGCACCTGCTGGATACAGGTCACTCCGTTGACGCTAAAACGTCATTTCGAGTACTTGTTCAGACACGAACATGTACCTTGCGCTTCCTGGAAGTGGCCAATATTCGGCGGTTGAAACCGGATTTGTGTAAAAATTTCAAGCATGGGGTCAGCCAGAATCTTTCGTGATAGCCTCTAGCCCCATGCTTTACACATTTCCCTTTTTCCTTTCACCCACTTATCGCTCTCATAATGTTTTAATTTACTAATTTTCTTGATTAGCCTTGCGACACTAAACGACTTAGCTTGCTGTTTTGCATAGATTTTTCTGTATTAATTCTAGTTTCCTGTGTCCGCTCATTCGTTTATTTTGGTTATGCAGCGACAGCATGCAGCTAATGAGCTGTCGCGCAATTTTTTGGATCCAATAAATCCTGCTCTATTCGATTTTTTTTCTTAGAACCTGTGCTTAGAAATAGAAGCATTGTCAGCCAGATTATCCACTGATGTTTGTCCCTTTAACTCTGTCTTCTCCGACCTATGATTTAGACAACCTCGCGTAGTCGACACTCGCACTAGACACCTGTTTTGAGGGAGAACATATCGATGCCAGCCTTTGAGTTCACTGTTTGACCCGGCATCAGACGGAGACTCGGGGCGCTGGAGATAAGCCAAACGCGATGACTGCATCATACTGAGCCTCATAATGTCGCACGACCGACGGCCGCTGGCCATTTTCCACACACAGACGCAGACGGTAGTCAACACAGACTTTTTGGAAACCTACGCCGACGGACTTGATGCCATTGAAGAGGAGAAAAAAATCGTTCTAATTGTTGTGTTCTCGAAATCCTCGACATGTGCGCAGCCGGGCCGCATCCGCTCCGGTCTCCCTAACTCCGTCGTGAAATCGGTCTCAAGTGGGTGCGGGAAGAGAGAGTGTGTTAGACGCCAAAAAAGTGCACGATCACTATATACTACCTCACGCGTACGTCACCGTCCCTGCGCTCGTTCTGCTGGGGAACACAAGGTGAATATTGTCCTCTCGGATAGGTCTGTTTGTTAAGATATTCCTAGAGTTGTCGGTGTACCTCAGTGGTTAAAGACGGTGTACATCTGTTAGCGATTTTTGCAACCTTTCACGGCCACTGTTTTCGAATTGAAAGTCTTCAAAATCGCCTGATGAGTACGAAGGTAACCATTGGTTTGTGCATCCCGAATAGATAAAGGATGTTTTTGCACAGAGGAGATTTTTGAGTCAAATACGAACTGATTAGTTGAACATTGGGTTAGGGCTAGGTTGGACATAATGAAAGGAACATTCACAAAAGCTGAGTGTACATCATTAACGATAAAAGTTTAATTGCGAGCGTCATGAAGCAGACGAAAAGAAAACCTCGATCACTGGGGCGAGAGTGGTATTCGACTGATGGTTTCACTTTTGCACTCATGAATAGTGGTTGGCAGCCCTTTATGCTGTCTCCGATGACTTATTTGAGTGCAACTCCTGGACATCCTGTGAATAAATGCCTCATCCCATCCACCTCGGCTTCTTTTTAGCAGTTGCCTCCTGTAACGCTCATTTTCGTTGGTACTGACACTATGAATCCGGTCTATCCTTTCCTGTCGATAAAACAACGAACGTACAATACTCTGATAAAACCTGTGGATACGCCCCTTAGATATTTCATGAAAAAGTACGTTTTAATCATTAACCAACGTCTTTTTTGCATTTATGATTATGAAAAATGAAGGAATAAGGAGTCGCTGCCTTTCAAAATCAACTCCAAGATAAAGAGCAACGGGTGTTGAGCATAAACTGATAAAGATTCTACTGGAAGCGCTGGAAGTAACGGCTTTTAGATAACCTCGGGGAGTGAAGGAGAGTAAAACAGGGAAAACAGCAACTGAATTATGAATGTAAAAACACCAATCTTCACTAGAGCTGGCAGAAGAGATCGCCTATTTGTAAAATAGAATGCGGGGACCATCGACTGGGGCATCGAGGAGGTGCAAAATTGCTGGGCCCGAGACAGGCCTCTCCAGCCACTCTACAAGGCTGAGTCTTTTATCCTCTGGGTATGCCATAGATGGCTGGACAACGCGCCTAAAGAACGCTACTTTCTTCCACGAATGCGCTACAGCTTGATCCACCACAAATATCACCCGATTTCGTGCTTGAACAATTGTAGCCCAACTGAATGTCATGCCGGGTTGATTGGCTGGTGGCATCTTCTCCGAGCACTGCACAGGATCCATTAGGTTGTTGCTGCTGTCGCTATGGTTTCCGTGTCCTGCAATTTCACCGTCCGGTCCCATGCCTAGCAGGATCCAGTTGATTGGATGTCCACCGAGTTCTGCCTGCAGTCTCTGTGAGTACCGCCTGCAGACTTCAGCGCGAGTCAGATTTAAGGACCGAACGTCCTCCAGTCGATATGTCCGATCTGCATAGAGATCTAGGTCAGTTAGAGACCAAGGCTTTGATAAGTTGAGGATATTCCCTCATTGAAATATTCGCTGGCTGACCAAAGAGTGATATGGGGCCGCTGGGCAGAATTCGCTTTGAGTTTGTTGCGCAGAGCTAGTTCGATGCCAAAAACCGACCTTCCACCGGTCAGGGCAATGTTGCAGGAGTGACCTACAAGACGACAAATAATCTAAAACGGTTAAAAAGAAAGAGATGCTTTTCGGCACGGGTTATGCTCTGCAAACAGTATTTATTATTACGTAAAACGTGCGGTGGAGTGACACAGACTGCAGGAAGACCTAACAAACAGGCGAGCGTGAGGCAGGAATCAACCCTGGCACGGAATAATGGAAACGAAGGTCAAACCAGCCTAGCAGTTGACCAGGAACGTTTATTTGTTGAAGTAGGCAACAACAAGGATATGTTGACCATCTTCAGGGTTAGCGTTGACGATGTTGGAAAAGCATTCAGTGATCCGGTTACGGGACATGGTCGCCCCGTTGTGTTTTCGGGCACCATGTAGAGCCCTGAAAGGCAGTCGCTTAGCGATCAGTAGTGTCTACTGAAGGGATTTCGAGCAATGACGAGGGAAACCATAAGGGAATTTCTCGGCTTATCAGCCATCGTCAGCAACTCATACCCAACCGCAGCTGCGGATGACTGGCGATTCGAAATCGGATCCCTTAGTTACTTGGCGTTAAGTAGTCCACTGCTCTACCATTGAACCATGGGCTTGTTGTTTTGTCGGTTATCTCGACCCCATCGAGAGGTTACGGAATGTGACGTTTGGATTGAACGCACGTGGAAAACAACGGCTACAATAGCAGAAATGGTCATACTGGTCTCCATTTTCTTTGTCGACAGTCCTGTCTTTGCGTGCACTACTAATCGCATTTCGGTCGCCTGCGCGGGCTTTAACCCCAAGGCACAACGGCACGAACATTTATTGTAACCTGATCGGTGAACCAACCTAAATTAAGCCCTGAAAACTGAAAAATAACTGATTATAATCAATAAGTGATGCCGAAACATAGAGGCCTTTTCCATTATACCGGATATAGCACCTCAACGTCGACTGATGGCTACCTAATGACTGTCAACTCGGTCTCCAGGCCTGGGTCTTCAAGGTAAAACTGTATTCTTCATTCCATTTGAAGCGAAAACGATGATGAAAATAGACGGGGTATTTTTTTAGAAAACTAGACGTTTGGTCGATTTGTAACTGTCAAAGTTAGAAATCTGTCTGATTTCGTGCCCAAAAGTGCAGTAAAAGTGACTAAAGGCAGTCCTTTGTTTAAAATTTAACGAGATTAAAAGACAATTCTGAGTTTCTGCGTGCAAGTGAGAAACGGAACCGGCGAAGGGCAGCAGTTTGAGCAATATGTCAGCGTTTTTATGACCAATTGCCTGTGCATTCGTCATCCTAGGAATTTTGCAACGTATGAAAAATTGAGTTTGTACCGGACTTCATTTAACATTAATTATTATGCGATATTTAATGGAAACGTATGAGAAAGTATTTTCTGAACTTTCTTCTACCTAAATCGTTTTATTTAATCAGTTATTTACATGGACTTCGTAAATATGAGTCCACTCAGGCAACTCGAATGCTTGACAGATTATGGCCCTCACCCCAACTCTGATATTGACCTCAAACTTAAACCTAACCCTAAACTTTACCATAACCCACAGCTTAATCCCTAACATAATTTCCTTGGAATTTAGCGCAAATCCATATGAATTGTGGCAGTTTCTTTCTTTGTGTCCTGCTTAGGCGGCTATAGAATTGGGCGGGCTTTTGAAATTGAGCTGCCATCTTTTCTGCTCTCCATTCGCATGTGAATCCTCTTATATGTATGGCAATTGGCCTAGTTCACCCATTATATACTTGAATTTTAACACTATTTGTTTATTTGTACAACAAAAATGAGGTCATCAGCGCACAACGCTGGCATTATTTTGAAGTAAGTTCAAATTGATCAATATTTTCAGACACATTCAAGGACGATTCTTCACGGTGAATGGAGGACCTTTCTGCTGAAATTTTTGGAATTTTACTTTCAAAATAAAGCGTAGCTCTCTCTCATAGAAAGCATCTTTACGGTAAAATGTCTTTAAACCCAATTAAATAGCTCTGGTAATATTTCTTTGCTGTTTTTATTTAATATAAGGGCGTTCGTTAATGGTTTAGTGTTTTAATGGATTAACGAGTACGATTATTTCGGCTTATTTCCTTTGCCAGGTCACATAGTGTACATTTTGTTTCACAAAATCTGCATTTCGAAATAACTGAAATATTCGAGCTGAATATAAACTTTCGGGACAGTTTATAATTTCTTTTCAACATTTTGGCCATTCTAATTATATTCTTAAGGTGAACCCCTTCTGTGAGATCAGTTTGCCAAGCCATTCCGACGGCTCGATAGACGGTCAAAACTAACAACCAGTCAATGCAGCATTATTCAAGGTACTTTCTGCTTTTTACTTTATTGGTATTGGTATTCCTTTTCGGTTACCTGTGCGAGTACTGGCCGGGCCAACGTAATATAACTTCAGTCATCGGATGCAAGCCGCTGCCTTCTACACCATACAGTCACTCTATAGTAGACCTCAATATAGTACACCGTATATTTTTTCTCATACAGAATTCAAAAGATCGTAGGGTTAGCCTTAAAGGACAAAACAACGGGACCGTGGTTCAGTGGTAGTGTTACATTCAATGACCAAAGACCCCGGGTTCAAACCTTAGGTAATCGACACTTGGGATTGTGTATGAATGGCTGATGATGACTAATAAACCAGAAATTGTCATTCCAGTCTCTTTTATCTCTGTTGGTACCACCTTACTTTCATAAAAAATACACAGGACTCATCTAAAAAAATTTCATACAAGCTCTTTCGGCAGGGATGCCTTGAATGATCGCCTAAACAGGACAAGGGTAAAGTAACCGCCCCGCCCGCCTAAAATAGGTGGTCAGGTGGTAAATTTCAGGAAGGTAACATATACCTGTGTCTCAACGCTAACATTTACTTAACATAAAACTAAAATTTGACCATAATCTTAACCCCAGCCCTACCCTAAATATAAAACCCACAGTTAACGCGATAATAACCATAACTCTTTGCCTAAGCATGACCCTAACCCTAACCCTAAACTTACCCCTAGCCCTCATCTTAATAGGCAGAAGGATATAACTGACAAAGACAAGGAAGACTGGAATGGCCATTTCTAGCTTATTAACCGCCATCAGCCAGCCATACCCAACCACAGGCGCTGCGGCGCCCGAGGCTCGAACTCGCGTTCAGTGCTCTACCCACTGCGTCACGAGCTCGCTGTTTTGCCGGTTTTGATAGGGAATATTAACAATAGTAGATGAGTGCTCACAGATTGGTTACAGGACTCACTCGTCCCGTTGTGTGTTGAGACTCATTCTAGAGCCCCACCAAAAGCCGCAGAGCAGCTAGTGATATTGGCAAAACCTAATTTCCCTGGAATTTAGCGCAAAGCCTCACATACTGTTGGCGGTTAGTATTCCCGTGTCCTGTCTAGGCGGCCATACAAGGCATCCATGCCTATTTCTATAAGTCCCCCATCAATTGAAGCTCAACTTGATTACGTGTTTTTTTCCCAGACACTTTCTAAGTTTTGAATTCAACACCCAAAATTATCCCTAAGAAAAAGCCTTTAGCATTTAATCCTCCAGCCTCTGCCACCAACCCGGCTATCCAAAAACTAAACAAGGAATCATACAAACTGACAACCGTTCGTCAGGATACGTTGAGCATCAAAAAATGTTCTGCGTGGGCAGGCAACAACTATTTTTAAAGGATTACTTTGACTGAAACGTACCGGATGTATCCTAGCGTAGCACTAAGGACAAAAGATAGCACTATCCATTGACCAGCGTTCGCCGAGCCGATTTGAACGTTAAATATATTTCGAACTTCGGTTTTTCCCTTGGATCTCAGGTCAATCGCCCTTTTAAGCGGATGGTTGAATATCTGTGGGTAATCCATAGCCATACTGAAAACGTTCAGACTGACTGAAATTGCCGGGTCAGGTGAATGTCTTGGCTGCCGTACCTAAGCCGGGAAACTTTGTTACTGAAACAGGGGTTCGTTTGCAAACCCTTCTAAAGGGCATGCGTGTTGACACAGAGCAAGCATTTAGGCTTGTTAAACCGTAGCAGAGTGCTGTTAACCGAGATGCCCAACGGCGAACTGATTCGACAATCTTGCCGAAAAATATGCATAATTTGGCAACTGGGCTACGGCTGTATATTTTCCCACTTTTTACGATGTTCATGCGCCGACTGTGCTTGCTTGCAAGCCTAGTGTTGCGGAACTTCATCACTACTTTCGCACTCATACAAATGAAAGGATGATTAGAGGTTCTGTCGTAGGCAAGCTGACAAACATATGATTGGTGGTCACAGGTAGCAGACTACCCACTTTGAGCATTTTTAGTTAAATATGCAAAAAAATCCTTTCGCTATCTAGAGACAAAAAAGGAGCTTATTTTGGAGATAGGCATTTTCAAGTGGATTTCAAGCAAAAACAATTATTCACGCCAGGAATAACCAATATCGCACATATTTTGGATTCATCCGCTGCTCTGCAAGTAAACCTATTATCAAAGGGCACATGAGGTGCGTTTTTAGTCTGTTTTGCACATGGACTTTTCGAAGATCAGTGCTGAAAATAACTATGGTCTTCGCAAGTTACGACGTCAACTTCGTGCCACACGGAGTGACCGCAGCATCGTTGACTTGCGTTTTAATCAGGCTATAGTAAGACTGACTTGCAGAGCATCTAGGGCAATCCGTCTTCTTCCCTCATCCACGTTGTTTTGATGGTAAGGCATTGTCAAGATGACAGAAAGTGGATGTGTGCACACACCCTCTACGCGTGCTCCACAAGATTTACTCCCCACCGAAGAATGTACCAAACTTTTTAATAGGGAAGTGACTCAAATTTTTCAGTGTACCATCAACGGCGCACTAAGGGGATTGAGTGTGAGCTGAAGGTGCCGACACGACAGTTCAGCTGTCGTATTTCGATGATGTACACCGTATGCACCACAGCGTGGTGGTGCAAGGCCGGTGACTTGCGTGTGAATTACTTTTAAGTCACAGTAGACATTCATCGTGTCTACCGCACTCTCTCATCCCTTACCCGTTTGCGCCCTGTGTCGAGAGAGATTCAAGAAAACCGGAGGTGTGGTAGGAAAGCAGGTGGTTGGCGCGGCCGGAGACGATCCTCTCCGTGCCACCACGCCTGAATCAGAGCCATAAATGGTACACATGGCAGGACGTGGCATGAGCCTGCACCTACGCGTGCAACCACACCCCCCGTGTTCGGCACTTGTAATGGGAGCTAAACCCAACTAACGCCTATCGAACCCTCATACGGCTCCCGTGCTGGTCCAGCACATCTACCACGCGGCCCATTTAGGGAGCACTCAGCTCACAGTGTCCTCCTAACGCACCCTCTTCTTCTCTCCATACTCATCCAGTCGATTGACCAGGCCTGTCATCAAGCAGACGAAATGAAGGCCTATTTCAAGAACGGGCCGCATACAAGCGTGTACGCCAGTGCGAGCCAGGTTGACCCACCACCAGCACACCTGACGCTTAAAACTTTGAACTCAAAAGGATCTTTTTAAGGTCACCTCGATTCAGAGGCCAAGCATGCACTGACATGTCCCGTGTCCATCAGATTTGGTTGAAAGTGCGTCTCGCAGGCAAAAATCATAAGGAAACCCAATACGGCTGCCTAGGAGAGCACCTGGGGCTTAGAAATCCTAAAGAAGAAGAATGCTCATAGTACTTGTTACTGAAGACGCCTGGTAGTAGCCAATAAGGCATCAACCCCCTCCCTCCCTCTACAGTATCCAGTAGTAAAGAGGTTTACTTAATAATCAACTGAATTTTAACTTACATCTTCGGGGCAGGAGTTACGATGTGTCCGAGCTCTGACAGCAAGTAAGCCAGTATTGCTCATCATGATCTTCATTGCTTCGTCGATAACACGCCTCATTTGCGTTACGCTGAATGGCCCATGTTCAGCAGAGTTTACGGTCGCTGAGAGGGGTGCTCACGTACACCTAGGAGCTCAGGCTAACTAACCAATGAAGACACTATTATTTATTGCCCACACGTGATGATAACATCTACTCGATGAAAGTAAGTGGTGGCTGACACATTTGAAAGGTTCTTAGGAAAGCCAGCATATCAATTGGGCAACCACGAGCCGTCTCACGTCATTCATTTTAGATGCACCAGTGCCCGAAGGTGAAATGTATCAAATATTTTGCTGCTGTACCTTCTACGAGATTGACCTCCAGACAGTCATAGTAGATGTCGTCGACAAGCCTCTCTATAATTGTCCTCCAATCCTCCCGGGGATGGATGCCAAGCACGAAGGGGGCTCGAGTCCAAACTAGAGGGAGGAGGAAGGGTATTGGCGGCTTCGGGATTAAGTCACTTCCTCGAAAGTGTTGGGGCTTAGGCGTCGGCAGGAGGTCACCAGTCGGGTAGTGAAATCCCAGCTGATCGACCGCGCGGTCGATTGCATAAATCCGGTGAAGATTTCTAGTCAGCAGCAGTGGTGACCAGATACGCGAGACCAGGCTGAGGTATTTGTGGCTAATTGTTGTCAGAGGGTCTGAAACAAGGGCCTCTTTTGACCAGTCCCGCCGTACCCTTCAAAGTGAAAGTGACAAAAGACCTGTCAGCAGGTATAAGCTGCCTCCTGGGAAGGAAGTGGATGAGAAATGGGAACCCATGCAACACGTTTCAAGAAGCCTATACAACTGCCTGCCACAGCTCTATGCTGAGCCTCAAAGAGCCAGTATGTCCTGAAACCTACCCAGTGAGCTCTTCTTTAACACAAATGCCAGTTCGAATAAAGTTTCGAATATGTTCCCCGTATGTAATACAACAGGGTGGTGCAGGGACGGTGACATGCGCAAAAATTATAGTGAGATTAAAGTTGCACTGCATCTACCTCACTCAACTGGGCTCTGTGTCAAGACAGAATAAAGAAGACCGAAGATGGGAGAGAGGTCAGGCTCACACACAGTGGAAAAACACAAAACATGCCCACATAAGGAAGGGGCAGCTCGGATCTCAACTGAGTCGGAGTGCCATAAATTCCACATTAAAAAGGAGCCATAGCAGTCTGACACTCAGTCCGACACTCAGCCACTCCACACAAACGCACAAACTGGGCTGACCGCGCAGTCCGAGTTAATTAAAACCTTCCAAGTCACGGCTTTTAGCCCACCGCGATAGTTTCAAGTGCGTCAGATTGTTTATAGCGAGGAAAAATGCGCTGAGCCGTATAGTTGACTCTCTCACCCACCCCCACTATCAAACCACCGTCCGAGCCGGTAAGTTGTTTGAAGCGGAAGTGGGCACAGTTGCTGGTGACCTTGCCTACGCGTACTAAGTAAACGACCTGGCCCACCAAACACAAGCACCAGGATTTCACACAACAGGGGGTTAAACAGCCCACATGTCACATGTGTGAGCTAGTTCGAGGTCACGTTAAGAAGGAGCCATCGCAGCCTGACTCTCAGACCACCAGTCAGCTACTCCACACAACACACACTGGACTGAATGCGTGGTCTGTGTTTAATTGTCAGTTAGCAACCTTCGAAAACACGGCGCTTATCGCCCCGTGGAATTCTCGATTTCAGATCACACATACGGCAGAGGAGCCACATAGAGAAGGAGCCGAGGATCATACTTGCCTATGATACAGTTATGCAGACTGAGAGCATGATTTTTTGTGGTGTTGCATGTAATCATGTGAGGTACAGAGGCTGATGAGGAGAAATTTAGTGTTGTGGTCTAGCCAGTGGGGTGCTACCACAGGTTTTTATGGAGACGCATGTGACCTAATAGGCCCATGCGATGCGTGGGCAGTGCGTAAAGTTAAGGCGGGTGCAGTGGGTGCTCCTGGCACTGGTTTGCCGTTCTCGGTGTGATGGATTCGCAAGTGACTGGCCTGGCCGATGCGTGATGCGCACGTGCGGTGACAATGAGAACAGGCTGTTTCCTAGTCCCAATCGCTGGTACTGGGGGCGGTGGTGATGGTGGTGAAGGAAGCAGGCGGCAGGCAGTCGGTGGTTGCTACTGAGGTGGTGGGAGTGGTGCAAGTGGTGTTCATCGCCGTGATCGGCCCAGGGGTGGAGGGAGGATGGTGTCAGTGATCGTGGGCAGCGGGGTATCAGACCATCGTCTAACACACACACGCGAGGACGACAGTTCGACCGTCGATTTCGACGAGGTCCACCGTATGCTCCACACCAGGTGGTGCAGGGCCGGTACTTGCGCGTGATTTAGTTTTATGTGATAGTAGCCTTGGGCTGCAGCTACCGCACTCTCTCCTCCTCCCCCACCTGAGCCCGGTCTCAAGACAGAGTCAAGAAGACCAGAGATGGGAGAGGGCGCAGGTGGCTGGCGCGGCCGGGGCCGCGCCTGGGCGTACCACCACACCTGACTCGGATCCCACGGGGTGGGAGTGCCATAAAGGCCACATTTAGAAGGAGCCATTGCAGCCTGACTCTCAGTCCGCCAGTCAGCCACTACACACAAAACACACAATTGGGCTGACCAGGCGGTTCGAGTTATCCCGTCAGTTGGCAAATTTCCTAGCCACGGCTTTTAGCGCACCGTGATAGTTTTAAGCGCGTCAGATTGTTTATAGTGAGGAAAATGCGCTGAGCTGTTGACCTTATTTTCTCCCCCAACCCCACCATCAGACCGCTGTCCGAGCTGATCATTTGTCTGATGCGGAAGCGGGCGCAGCTGCTGGTGACCTCGTCTACGTGTACTACGTACACGATCTGGCCCCCCAAACACAAGCACCAGGATTTCACAAAACAGGGGGTTGAACAGCTTACATCTCACAAGTGTGAGATAGCCAGAGGTCACGTCAAGAAGGAGACCAGGCTGAGGTATTTGTGGCTAATTGTTGTCAGAGGGTCTGAAACAAGGGCCTCTTTTGACCAGTCCCGCCGTACCCTTCAAAGTGAAAGTGACAAAAGACCTGTCAGCAGGTATAAGCTGCCTCCTGGGAAGGAAGTGGATGAGAAATGGGAACCCATGCAACACGTTTCAAGAAGCCTATACAACTGCCTGCCACAGCTCTATGCTGAGCCTCAAAGAGCCAGTATGTCCTGAAACCTACCCAGTGAGCTCTTCTTTAACACAAATGCCAGTTCGAATAAAGTTTTCGAATATGTTCCCCGTATGTAATACAACAGGGTGGTGCAGGGACGGTGACATGCGCAAAAATTATAGTGAGATTAAAGTTGCACTGCATCTACCTCACTCAACTGGGCTCTGTGTCAAGACAGAATAAAGAAGACCGAAGATGGGAGAGGTCAGGCTCACACACAGTGGAAAAACACAAAACATGCCCACATAAGGAAGGGGCAGCTCGGATCTCAACTGAGTCGGAGTGCCATAAATTCCACATTAAAAAGGAGCCATAGCAGTCTGACACTCAGTCCGACACTCAGCCACTCCACACAAACGCACAAACTGGGCTGACCGCGCAGTCCGAGTTAATTAAAACCTTCCAAGTCACGGCTTTTAGCCCACCGCGATAGTTTCAAGTGCGTCAGATTGTTTATAGCGAGGAAAATGCGCTGAGCCGTATAGCTGACTCTCTCACCCACCCCCACTATCAAACCACCGTCCGAGCCGGTAAGTTGTTTGAAGCGGAAGTGGGCACAGTTGCTGGTGACCTTGCCTACGCGTACTAAGTAAACGACCTGGCCCACCAAACACAAGCACCAGGATTTCACACAACAGGGGGTTAAACAGCCCACATGTCACATGTGTGAGCTAGTTCGAGGTCACGTTAAGAAGGAGCCATCGCAGCCTGACTCTCAGACCACCAGTCAGCTACTCCACACAACACACACTGGACTGAATGCGTGGTCTGTGTTTTAATTGTCAGTTAGCAACCTTCGAAAAACACGGCGCTTATCGCCCCGTGGAATTCTCGATTTCAGATCACACATACGGCAGAGGAGCCACATGAGAAGGAGCCGAGGATCATACTTGCCTATGATACAGTTATGCAGACTGAGAGCATGATTTTTTGTGGTGTTGCATGTAATCATGTGAGGTACAGAGGCTGATGAGGAGAAATTTAGTGTTGTGGTCTAGCCAGTGGGGTGCTACCACAGGTTTTTATGGAGACGCATGTGACCTAATAGGCCCATGCGATGCGTGGGCAGTGCGTAAAGTTAAGGCGGGTGCAGTGGGTGCTCCTGGCACTGGTTTGCCGTTCTCGGTGTGATGGATTCGCAAGTGACTGGCCTGGCCGATGCGTGATGCGCACGTGCGGTGACAATGAGAACAGGCTGTTTCCTAGTCCCAATCGCTGGTACTGGGGGCGGTGGTGATGGTGGTGAAGGAAGCAGGCGGCAGGCAGTCGGTGGTTGCTACTGAGGTGGTGGGAGTGGTGCAAGTGGTGTTCATCGCCGTGATCGGCCCAGGGGTGGAGGGAGGATGGTGTCAGTGATCGTGGGCAGCGGGGTATCAGACCATCGTCTAACACACACACGCGAGGACGACAGTTCGACCGTCGATTTCGACGAGGTCCACCGTATGCTCCACACCAGGTGGTGCAGGGCCGGTACTTGCGCGTGATTTAGTTTTTATGTGATAGTAGCCTTGGGCTGCAGCTACCGCACTCTCCTCCTCCCCCACCTGAGCCCGGTCTCAAGACAGAGTCAAGAAGACCAGAGATGGGAGAGGGCGCAGGTGGCTGGCGCGGCCGGGGCCGCGCCTGGGCGTACCACCACACCTGACTCGGATCCCACGGGGTGGGAGTGCCATAAAGGCCACATTTAGAAGGAGCCATTGCAGCCTGACTCTCAGTCCGCCAGTCAGCCACTACACACAAAACACACAATTGGGCTGACCAGGCGGTTCGAGTTATCCCGTCAGTTGGCAAATTTCCTAGCCACGGCTTTTAGCGCACCGTGATAGTTTTAAGCGCGTCAGATTGTTTATAGTGAGGAAAATGCGCTGAGCTGTTGACCTTATTTTCTCCCCCAACCCCACCATCAGACCGCTGTCCGAGCTGATCATTTGTCTGATGCGGAAGCGGGCGCAGCTGCTGGTGACCTCGTCTACGTGTACTACGTACACGATCTGGCCCCCCAAACACAAGCACCAGGATTTCACAAAACAGGGGGTTGAACAGCTTACATCTCACAAGTGTGAGATAGCCAGAGGTCACGTCAAGAAGGAGACCAGGCTGAGGTATTTGTGGCTAATTGTTGTCAGAGGGTCTGAAACAAGGGCCTCTTTTGACCAGTCCCGCCGTACCCTTCAAAGTGAAAGTGACAAAAGACCTGTCAGCAGGTATAAGCTGCCTCCTGGGAAGGAAGTGGATGAGAAATGGGAACCCATGCAACACGTTTCAAGAAGCCTATACAACTGCCTGCCACAGCTCTATGCTGAGCCTCAAAGAGCCAGTATGTCCTGAAACCTACCCAGTGAGCTCTTCTTTAACACAAATGCCAGTTCGAATAAAGTTTTCGAATATGTTCCCCGTATGTAATACAACAGGGTGGTGCAGGGACGGTGACTTGCGCTAGATTATAGTGAGATTAAAGTTGCACTGCATCTACCTCACTCAACTGGGCTCTGTGTCAAGACAGAATAAAGAAGACCGAAGATGGGAGAGAGGGTCAGGCTCACACACAGTGGAAAAAACACAAAACATGCCCACATAAGGAAGGGGCAGCTCGGATCTCAACTGAGTCGGAGTGCCATAAATTCCACATTAAAAAGGAGCCATAGCAGTCTGACACTCAGTCCGACACTCAGCCACTCCACACAAACGCACAAACTGGGCTGACCGCGCAGTCCGAGTTAATTAAAACCTTCCAAGTCACGGCTTTTAGCCCACCGTGATAGTTTCAAGTGCGTCAGATTGTTTATAGCGAGGAAAATGCGCTGAGCCGTAGAGCTGACTCTCTCACCCACCCCCACTATCAAACCACCGTCCGAGCCGGTAAGTTGTTTGAAGCGGAAGTGGGCACAGTTGCTGGTGACCTTGCTCTACGCGTACTAAGTAAACGACCTGGCCCACCAAAACACAAGCACCAGGATTTCACACAACAGGGGGTTAAACAGCCCACATGTCACATGTGTGAGCTAGTTCGAGGTCACGTTAAGAAGGAGCCATCGCAGCCTGACTCTCAGACCACCAGTCAGCTACTCCACACAACACACTACTGGACTGAATGCGTGGTCTGTGTTTAATTGTCAGTTAGCAACCTTTCGAAAACACGGCACTTATCGCCCCGTGGAATTCTCGATTTCAGATCACACATACGGCAGAGGAGCCACCAGAGAAGGAGCCGAGGATCATACTTGCCTATGATACAGTTATGCAGACTGAGAGCATGATTTTTTGTGGTGTTGCATGTAATCATGTGAGGTACAGAGGCTGATGAGGAGAAATTTAGTGTTGGTGGTCTAGCCAGTGGGGTGCTACCACAGGTTTTTATGGAGACGCATGTGACCTAATAGGCCCATGCGATGCGTGGGCAGTGCGTAAAGTTAAGGCGGGTGCAGTGGGTGCTCCTGGCACTGGTTTGCCGTTCTCCGGTGTGATGGATTCGCAAGTGACTGGCCTGGCCGATGCGTGATGCGCACGTGCGGTGACAATGAGAACAGGCTGTTTCCTAGTCCCAATCGCTGGTACTGGGGGCGGTGGTGATGGTGGTGAAGGAAGCAGGCGGCAGGCAGTCGGTGGTTGCTACTGAGGTGGTGGGAGTGGTGCAAGTGGTGTTCATCGCCGTGATCGGCCCAGGGGTGGAGGGAGGATGGTGTCAGTGATCGTGGGCAGCGGGGTATCAGACCATTGTCTAACACACACACGCGAGGACGACAGTTCGACCGTCGATTTCGACGAGGTCCACCGTATGCTCCACACCAGGTGGTGCAGGGCCGGTACTTGCGCGTGATTTAGTTTTATGTGATAGTAGCCTTGGGCTGCAGCTACTGCACCTCTCTCCTCCTCTCCCCACCTGAGTCCGGTCTCAAGACAGAGTCAAGAAGACCAGAGATGGGAGAGGGCGCAGGTGGCTCGGCGCGGCGGGGCCGCGCCTGGGCGTACCACCCGCACCTGACTCCGGATCCCACGGGGTGGGAGTGCCACAAAGGCCACATTTAGAAGGAGCCATTGCAGCCTGATCTCTCAGTCCGCCAGTCAGCCACTACACACAAAACACACAATTGGGCTGACCAGGCGGTTCGAGTTATCCCGTCAGTTGGCAAATTTCCTAGCCACGGCTTTTAGCGCACCGTGATAGTTTTAAGCGCGTCAGATTGTTTATAGTGAGGAAAATGCGCTGAGCTGTTGACCTTATTTTCTCCCCCAACCCCACCATCAGACCGCTGTCCGAGCTGATCATTTGTCTGATGCGGAAGCGGGCGCAGCTGCTGGTGACCTCGTCGTACATGTACTACGGTAGCACGATCACAGCAAACACGACACCAGGAGTTTCACAAAACAGTTGAACGTGCACATCTCACAAAGTGTGAGATGGCGCGAGAGCCACGAATCATCCCAAGAGGGAACAGGCTGAGGTGTTGTGGCTAATTGTTTGTCAGAGGGTCTGAAACAAGGGGCCTCTTTTGACCAGTCCGCCGTACCCTTCAAAGTGAAAGTGACAAAGACCTGTCAGCAGGTATGCGCTGCCTCCTGGGAAGGAAGTGGATGAAAGTGGGGAATATGCAACACGTTTCAAGAAGCCTATACAACTGCCTGCCACAGCTCTATGCTGAGCCTGAAACCAGTATGTCCTGAAACCCTGCAGTGAGCTCTTCTTTAGCAACACAAATGCCAGGTCGAATAAAGTTTTTCGAGAATGTGTTCGTATGGCAATACAGCAGGGTGAATTGCAGGGGACGGTGACTTGCGCAAAAATTATAGTGAGATTAAAGAGTTGCACTGCATCTACCTCACTCCAACTGGGCTCTGATGTCAAGACAAGGATACAGAAGACCGAAGATGGGAGAGAGAGGTCAGGCTCACACACGTGGAAAGAAACGCAAAACATGCCCACATAAGGGAAGGGGCAGCTCGGATCTCAACTGAGTCGAGGTACGCCATAAATTCCACATTAAAAGGAGCCATAGCAGTCCTGACACTCAGTCCGACACTCAGCCGCACTCCGCACAAACGCACAAACTGGGCTGTTAGCGCAGTCCGAGTTAATTAAAACCTTCAGAGTCATGCGGCTTTTGAGCCCACCGTGATCGTTTCAAAGTGCGTCAGATTGTTTATAGCGAGGAAAATGCGCTGAGCCGTAGAGAGCTGACTCTCTCACCGCTTACTATCAAACCACGTCCGAGCGCGGTAAGTTGTTTTGAAGCGGAAGTGGGCACGTTGCTGGTGACACTTGCCTACCGCATGTACTTCGAAAGTAAACGACCTGGCCCTGGCAAACACAAAGCACCAAGGATTTCACAGCAGACGTTAAACAGCCCATGTCACGTAGTAGTGTGAGCTGGTTCGAGGGTCGCGTTAAGAGCAGCCATCGCAGCCTGACTCTCGAGGCACCAGTCAGCTACTCCACACGACTTTACGCACTGGACTGAATGCGTGGTCTGCGTGTTTGATGTAATCGGTTAGCAACCTTCGAAAAGCACGGCACTTATCGCCCGTGTTGAGCTGTTTCGCAGATCACACTATACGGCAGAGGAAGACCACCAGAGGAAGGGAGCCGAGGATCAGACTTGCACTATGATACAGTTATGCAGACTGAGAGGCATGAATGTGGTACAGATGAGCATGTGATCATGTTGTGAGGGTACAGAGGCTGATGAGGAGAAATTTGGTAGTTTGTGGTCTAGCCGGTGGGGTGACTGCTACCGGGTGGGGAGACGCATGTGACCTAATAGGCAGCATGCGATGCGTGGGCAGTGCGAAAAGGATTAAGGCGCGGTGGTCAAGATGGTGCTCCTGGCGCTGGTCCGCCGTTCTCGGTGCGGTATGGACTCGCAACAGTGATCTCGCTCTGGCAAAATGCCGTGATGCGCACGTGCGGTGACAATGAGAACAGGCTGTTTTCCGTCAATCGCTGGTACTGGGGGCGGTGGTGATGGTGGTGAAGGGAAGCGCGGAGCGGCAGGCGGTCGGTGGTTGCTACTGAGGGTGGTGGGAGTGGTGCAAGTGGTGTTCATCGCCGTGATCGGCCCAGGGGTGGAGGGAGGATGGTGTCAGTGATCGTGGGCAGCGGGGTATCAGACCATTGTCACAACACACACACGCGAGGACGACAGTTCGACCGTCGATTTCGACGAGGTCCACCATGCTCCACACCAGGTGGTGCAGGGGCCGATACTTGCGCGTGATTTAGTTTTATGTGATGGTAGCGGGCTGCAGCTACCGCACTCTCCTCCTCCCCACCTGAGTCGGTCTCAAGACAGAGTCAAGAAGACCAGAGATGGGAGAGGCGCAGGTGGCTGGCGACCGAGCCGCGCCTCGGGCATACACCACACCTGACTCGGATCCACGGGGTGGGAGTGCCATAAAGGCCACATTTAGAAGGAGCCATTGCAGCCTGACTCTCAGTCCGCCAGTCAGCCACCACACACAAAACACACAATTGGGCTGACCAGGCGGTTCGAGTTATCCCGTCAGTTGGCAAATTTCCTAACCACGGACTCTTTAGCGCACCGTGATAGTTTTAAAGCGCGTCAGATTGTTTTATAGTGAGGAAAATGCGCTGAGCTGTTGACCTTATTTTGCTCCCACAGCACCATCAGACCGCTGTCCGAGCTGATCATTTGTCTGATGCGGAAGCGGGCGCAGCTGGTGAGTGACCTCGTCTGCGTGTGCTACGTACACGATCTGGCCAGAAGCACGAAGCACCAGGATTTCACAAAACAGGGGGTTGAACGGCTTACATCTCACAAGTGTGGAGATAGCCAGAGGTCACGTCAAGAGAGGAGCCAGAGCTGAGGTATTTGTGGCTAATTGTTTGCATCAGAGGGTCTGAAACAAGGGCCTCTTTTGACCAGTCCCGCTGTACTCTTCAAAGTGAAAGTGACAAAAAGACCTGTCAGCATAAGCTGCCTCCTGGAAGGAAGTGGATGAGAAATGGGAACCCATGCAGCACTGGTTTCAAGAGAGCTTCATACAACTGCCTGCCACAGCTCTATGCTGAGCCTCAAAAGAGCCAGTATGTCACGAGACCTACCAGTGAGCTCCTTCTTTAACACAAATGCCGGGTTCGAATCAGAGTTTTCGGGCATATGTTCCCCGTATGTAATATACAACTTAGGGTGGACAGGGACGGTGACATGCGCAAAAATTATAAGTAGAGAGTGAGTTGCACTGCATCTACCTCACTCAACTGGGCTCTGTGCCAAGCCAGGAATCGAGAAGACCGAAGATGCGGAGAGGTCCGGCTCGCACACAGTGGAAAAACTACAAAACATGCGCACATAAAGGAAGCAGCTCGGATCTCAACTGAGTCGGAGTGCCATGAAATTCCACAGCAAAGAGGAGCCATAGCAGTCTGACCTCAGTCCGACACGCAGCCACTCCACACAAACGCACAAAGCTGGGCTGACCAGCGCAGTCCGAGTTAATGTTAAAACGCGAGAGTCACTGGCTTTTGGCCCACCGCGATAAGTTTCAAGAAGTGCGTCAGATTGTTTATAGCGAAGGAAAGAATGCGCTGAGCCGCGGGCTGACTCTCCCACCCACCACTATCAACCACCATCCCTCGAGCCGGTAAAGTTGTTTGGAAGCGGAAGTGGAGCACAGTTGCTGCGTGACCTTGCCTGCGCGTACTACGTGTGACCACCTGGCCCACCAAACACAAGCACCAGGATTTCACGCAACGATTGACTTATGCCCACATGTCACATGGCGCTGAGCTACGTTCGAGAAGGTCACGTTAAAGAAGAGGAGCCATCGCAGCCTGACTCTCAGATTTCACCAGTCGGCTACTCCACACAACTTTTACGCGCTGGACTGAATGCGTAATTATTGTGTTTAGTGTCAAGTTAGCAACGCCTTCGAGACTGCGGCGCTTATCGCCCCGTGGAGCTCGACTTTCAGAATTTTACACGGCAGAGGAGCGCATAGCAGAAGGAGCCGAGGATCATACTTGCCTATGACACAGTTATGCGGGCTGAGGCGCATGATTTTTGTGGTGTTGCGTAGCGCAATCATGTGAGCGGTACAGAGGCACGATGAGGAGAAATTTGGTGGCTGTGGTCTAGCCAGTGGGGTGCTACCACGACTTTTATGGAACGCATGTGATGACCCTAATAGGCTAGCATGCGATGCGATGGGCAGTGCGTAAAAAGTTAAAGGCAGATTGCAGTGGGTGCTCCACTGCTTTTGGTTTTGCGCCGTTCTCGGTGCTGATGGATTCACCAGTATTGGCTGTGATGCGGCACCGATACTTGCGTCGCGACAGCCGGGCAGGGCTGCTTTCCTGGTCCCAATCGCTGGTACTGGGGGCGG
>WEDG01009471.1:0-14678 GCA_017591395.1 Schistocephalus solidus | reverse complement strand
TGCTAATCGAAAATCAAAGAGCTATATGGAAAGCGTTTCATCTGTTTTCCGAGGATTGTAGTGTAGAAACAACGTTAACATGGCCTGAGCTCCCAAAGTGGGCCTACAATGGTGAAACTGTCAAGGTAAGGCAGCCTCTGCAGAAGATTAGATCCAGAGTGTGCTTGATCACGGGTAAAGGAAGTCAACAACCTGAGAGTCCACATGCCAATACCTACGGTCTCGAGTGGGATCCTCGAACTATGGGGCCGGAAGGGACACCAGTGTGGATGTCAGGAAGGTTGAAATCACTTACTGCAATGAAGCAATGCTTAAAATTTAGAGTCGGCTGCGGTTTTGAAATGCTTGTGAGAGACAAAGATCGAAATCCTCACTGGTATTGAGCGGGTGATAGACGACGCTGAGTAGAGTTCCCATTTTTAAGGTAATTTGAAGCCGCCAGCTCTCATCAACCGCAGTAGAATTGTGGATGGTCTAAGGTCGAAAATGCCAGCGCTTTGCTAAATAAAGATACAGCTTCCTCCACCACGGCTGTCACGGTGATCATTTCGAGTACAGGTATAACCTATAAAAGGGAGTTCGGGCTCGGCTACGGAAGGTTTTGCCCATGTTTCAGTTACTATAACAATGTCTGGACAGTGGACAAAGACTAGAGTCTGAACCAGGGGCATTTTATTGAGCAAGGATCTGGCATTTAGAACGAACAGTTTAAGTGGGCAAGGTGGTTGTCGTTGAGGGAGGGCGGCTAGGATCATCCAGTGGTTGACAGGCCACTATAGCAGGGGGTGGGTGCTCCCGCCCTGTTCTGGTAAAAAGGTTGTTGGGATCGTACGCGCCTGATGTGAGTGGAGGTGGAAATGACAAACAGAAGAACTGAGCGCAACCGCCAGCTATTGGGACATATCCGGGAAATCCCTGGACAGGATACTGCAAAGAATTCCTATTGAAGTGACACAGAAGGTCAGGTGAGTCTAGCAGTCCAGCAGGTCCCTTCGTCAAGGTCAAGGTCGAAGGCGGTTGGTTCGAATTTGAAGATAAGTGAATTCTCGAATTTTAAACCGATTTCTTCGTTTCCTGTTGAAAATATTAAGCAATTATTGACAATTTATCGTATATTTTTACGTCATTATCAGCTGCACACACTTGCAGTTATTGCAATTGCAAAAGGGTAAAATATAAAGTTTTAAAACTTTTTTTCACCCTACATAGCCCTCATTAAAGTTCTCGCAGATTTACGTCAAAAGGACGGAATATAAAGGTTAATTCTAGAAATAAAGTTGAAATTTTGTAAGTTTACCTTATTTCCAGCGAAGAATAATTTGCAGTAACTGGTATACCAGTTGATATAATTTTTCATCCTGCATAGCCTCTTCGCTAATTCTATTTTTCAGTTTAAACTCGTTACCTAGCAGATATTTGCTTGCAGTGCCTTGCTTAAAACACATATTTCAAATATTACATCTTTTATTCCGCAAAAACGTCACTAGTGACAATTTTTCCTTTCGTATTATCGATTTGAAAAAAATACTTATATTTTTAAAAAATCAATAGTGAAACCCCAGTCAGTGCTTAGACGCAAACATCCTCTTCGCGTAAAACTTCCACTAGAGCAACCCACCTTAAGCATGAAGAAATTAGACCTTGACGCCCGGGAAAAACTTTAATACTTTTATGTCTATAATATGGTTCTCTCTTCACGATCCTTGGTACCATTTTTGAGGGAAAAGTTGTCTTCACTCACTTCTCAACAATGCGTGAAACTAGAGCCTTTTATAAACATGGTCAGTACCGAGTCAATTGACCGACATAAGAGAAGTTTCAATTTTCATTTTAAAAACGTTCCCAAAGAGTAAAATCCCCTGGACGTTGCATTTCATTTCCTTTACTCATGCTGCGCTCGCATCTGCTTGGAAGTACTTATCCTTCGAATAGACCGCAGACGTTTCTTACTTTGTCGAATGAATACTCTTGAACGTCAATAACAGACTATTCATGACTCTAAACATTCTTACCTGATACATTTCATCCCCATTCTGTAAAAATGTTTTAACTTCAATTTTGCTATTTCTAAACAAACTCATCATATCGAACACTGCCTTTTAAGCAAACAAACCAAATAAAAGTGGTTAATAAAAAGGAGTTTGTTATAGGTTTTCCTGAGGACTTGACGGCACCCAAGCAGTGCTAAATCAATAAACCTATTGCCTCTAGTGAAGGAAGTCGTTAGAAAAGGTGCCCTAAACAAATGCTGATAATCACGTCTTCTGCAGCCGGCCGCGCTTTGCAGATAGCAATATACGTGTTCGTAAAACTCAAACAAACCACAATAGCCCCGTCCCCATCCCCCGTGCCATATCGTCCGGGCTGCTCGGGTGAGTCCGCTCACAAGGATCGAACCTGTAGCCTCTCTGTTAGAAATCCGCTGCTCTTATCATTTAGCCACGGGCTTGTTGGCAAGTCGGTTGTGATGGGGTACATTAACTGTGGTAGATGAGCGCCATGTGGTTGTTAATTCCCCAAGGGACAAAGGGACGAGTGTGTCCCGTAATGCGATCAGTGAGCGCCTATCTGACAGTCGTTGACGAACGCTCACTGCGTCGGACTTCTGATCAACAGGTAGCGGGTTGAAGCCTCGGTTGGTGCAACACCTGGGGTTGGATATGACTGGCTGATGACGGCTAATGAGTCATTAATGGCCATTCCAGTCTTCCTTGCCTTTTTCGCATTGTTTAGCTGCCTATCTGACAGTGTGACCGTCGTATTCCGACGATGTCCACCGTGTGCTCCACAACATGGTGACGAAGGGACGGTGACATGTGCGTTAATTAGTTTAAGTGATAATATACTTGCACTGCATCTACCACACGCTCTCTTCCATCACCCACCTGTTTCCAGTGTCAAGATATAGTCAAGAGGCCCGGAGGCGGGATAGGGCAAAGGTGGCTGGTGTGGCGTGAACCTGCACCTACGCGTGCCACCACCCACTACCCCCCATGTGCGGCATTTGGTATCGGAACGCATACCGAGCAACGCCTATCGTGCCCTTGGTTGGCCCGGCGACCGTGGCCCGTTTTGGGGACATGAGCGCCCATCTACAATAGTGAACCCGCTAACCTTGGACATTTGCTTGCTTATTTAGTGCGACGTTAAGCCTTTCCCTGGCATCTTGGTCCAGGCCGAGTCACCAAAGTCCATGATTATTACCCTAAATTATATTATTCTTGTGAGCCGCATAACTACGCCGACGTCCGACTTTAACCTGCATCCACTAAGAGGAGACCGGTTTATCGCTCCGCGTTAAAGCTGCTCTCACCACCCCCCGTCCGCCAGGCCCCTACCTCCGATGAGCATTGCCTTGGTAGATTGGCGCTCCCCGATCAGTCACAGGACTCATTCGTCCCGCTATGCCTTCGGACTCGCTCGTGAGTCCCGTCAACAGCCGGATAGCGGCTAGTATTATAAGCAGAAGAACCTTACCGACAAAGACATGGGAGAATGGAATGAACACTTCGGGTTTATTAACCGTTATCAGCCAGTCACACCCAACCCCAGATGTTGCAATACCTGAGACTCGAACCCGCGACCTGTTGGCTAGAAATCGAACGCTCTAACCATTGAGCTGCAGGCTCGTTGTCCTCTTGGTTTCGATCACTGTATTGTACATTTTGGTCCCTGTATCGAAAACAAATGTTACGTTTGGTCGGTTCACACAGTCGACTGTAGGTTTTCAGGCTGATCAAGTGAATTATCCTACTGTCAGCTGAGTGTCTGGTGTTCTGTACAAGAGGAAGATAAGCACGCCTGTTCAACATATTAGTTGAATGAGTGAGCCCTGTAACCGATCGTCAAACTTCCATTCACCAAGCGTTTACATTCTCAGCCTTACAGTCAGGCAAATATGTTGTATGCGGCCGCACTTTCAGCAATTAATCCGTTACTTAGTTATTACTGCGAATCCCGGCTATTGCATGAACGGATAAAATAACACGAACTCCCATAAATGAATAGTGATGACACCAGAAGTCCACGTTGCTGGACTAGCAGGAATTAAGTAAAAACAAGGGGATGACTGAACTGCCAAATCACAGGCCGCTCGAATGCTGACCAGTCGGCCTGATCAATGGGACCTTAACAAAACAGAAAATAAAGTCAAACCGATAACTGTGACCAAAATGCGTATACTAAGCATTATGTTTCGTTTAAAAAAGTGGCGTTCTTTCGTTTCGTGTGCACGGAACTTCCTGCCATTAACAAAATCCCACTTCAAGCTCATATTTGAAGATTCATATCTCAAATTGGTCTCCGGATGATACATCGATACATTCAGAACCGAACTACTTCAAGATAAAGCACCCCATTCTGTAAGCAGGAGAAGCAGGATAGTGAAATATTCTTCCGTATCATAATTATTAGGGCTACTGGAAATAGAAAATGTTCTAACGGATTTTTTTATTATTTTATTATCATTTATCCAATCGCCATTTTACTCACTCACTGTTGCCCATCAGAAGACGAAGAAGGTTCGATCACTAGAAGAATAAGTTTATCGGCCTGACGTTTCGGATTCTCACTCGAATCCATCGGCAGAGACAGTTGCAGATGGGTTCGAGTGAGAATTCGAAACAGTAGGTCAATAAAGTTTTGTTCCAACGATTACATCTTCTGAACTGCTTCCCGGAACTCGGCCGTTCGCTTCTATTAGTAACCATTGTCCATCTTGAGGCTCACTTTTCCATACCCTTTTTCATAAAAAGAACTTTGTTTCAATGCAAAGCACCCCAGCACGTGCTGCCAAGAGCTGAAAAATTGATAATAAGTTGGCGTACAATCAGGTGAATAGTCTGGGCAAAAGTTTCCACCCTAACCCTCGGATCTCCTTCTGGGTCTTTCGGGCCGAATGCGGTCTCGCGTTTTCATGCAGCAACATGAAAACTTTTCTATTGATTAGCGCTGGATTTTTATCGACAAGCGACTGGCTCAAACTTTCAATTTAAAAAAAAAACAGTGATATGCAGTTGCGGTCTGACTTTATTTTCGGTAAGTCAAAGTGAAATGTGCCTACTGTCGTATCCGACGAGATCCACCGTGTGCTTCACAGTAAGGTGTGCCAGGGTCGGTAACTGGCACGCCAAGTGGATTATTGTGAGAGTAGACTTGCGCTGTCTCCACCACGCTCTCCCCCTGCCCCACCTGGGCCCGGAAGAAGACCGGAAGCGGGAGGGGGTGCAGGTGCCTGGCGCGGCCGGAGCCACCCCTAAGCATGCCAAACACAGCAAGAATTTGGTGGACTATGGGCCTGATTTCGACGTAGGAACTGGTGTCTGATCTGTGGAAAGTCCCTGAGGTTTGCGCCTGTTGTTAACCTTAAAAACCATTTCCTCGCTCCAATGATCATTCCATGAAGAAACAGTTTCCTCTCTTGTCTGCTTAGCAAAGAGGCCACAGATAGTGGATCACTTGGCCTTCTTTTCTGGCGAAAGGTAACATGGGACCGAAACTCCTGGTCAACTAACCTTCCCCATCTGTTGAAGGCGCTTCTGAACAGTAGATCATGAAGGAGTTAGTTTTTTGACAAGGAGGTGCCTCAAGGGTTGCACGTAAATGGTCATTATCTAGCTCCACGGGTCCTTCCAGACAATGGGCATCGAAAGAGCCGAAATCACCAAGCCGGAACTTCGCGAGCAAATGCCGGCACTTGCAGGCATCTAAACGTTAGGATAAACGCCACCTATCGTTTTATTGTCTGTTTTTCCGTAGTTTACCTTGCCAAATCCACACACCTTACAAAGGTGAACATGAATGATTTCGGATTTGATTTCAACCATTTTGTTAGGTATGTCCAAGTGGAAGAACAAGTTTTTTTTTATCCACAACTATAAAACAAGACCGAATTGACTTACGAAGCCATATAGCTCAGATGGAACAGACATACACGATAGTTCGACCGTCGATTTCGACGATGTCCACCGTATGCTCCATGGAAGGGTGGTGCAGGGACGGTGACTTGCGCGTGGATTAGTTTAAAGTGATAGTAGCCTTGCGCTGCAGCTACCACACTCACTCCTCCTCCCCACCTGAGCCCGGTGTCATGACAGACGAAGACCGGAGACGGGTAGCCAACATAACCCCCATCTATAAAGGAGGAGAGAGGACATCACCAAACAGTTTCCGACCAGTCAGCCTCACAAGTATCTGTTGCAAAAATGATGGAGAAGATTATTAAAACGGAACTGATGAGGCATCTTGAAGAGAATAACTTGCTAAAGTTCATATCAACATGGATTTCGAAGTGGTCGATCCTGCCTCACAAACCTGCTCACATCCATGGAAAGTTGGACAAAATCATTAGAAATGGGTTTGTCAGTCGATGCGGTCTACATTGACTTTAGCAAAGCCTTTGACAGGGTTCCACACAAACGTCTGATCTTTAAGCTCCGTCAAATGGGTGTGACTGGCAACCTACTCAAATGGTTGGCCGACTTTCTCACAGACAGGCGCCAGCGTGTTTGTATCGGAGACGCCAAGTCTCACTGGGAAACCGTTTACAGTGGAGTTCCGCAGGGCAGCGTTCTGGGTCCCATTTTGTTTCTGATATACGTAAACGACTGCCTGGATTGTCTGACATGCGAGAAGGTAATGTTCGCTGACGATTTGAAGTTATGGAACTCGATTGAAAAACCGGAGGATGCGCGGAAATTACAACAAAACTTAGATCGCTTGCAAACATGGTGTGATGAGTGGCTGCTGAACCTTAATCTTAACAAATGCCAAATAATCCGACTGCGGTCTAGTTTCAGAAGGATGATTAGGTTTGAATAATTCAGTATAATTCAGTATATATAAGGGAGATAGGCAGAGCCTTTGAAAACCCTATTTACAGATAGACGCTAGCAAAACAAGCAAATGTTACATGGCGATAATCGTTTTAGTATATCAATCATTGCTGTCGACTAAATATATGTTCATCAAGTAAAAATGCATCAAGTCTTCTTTTTAAACATTTCAACGCTTTCAGCCTGAACAACTGAGGCTGGCAGCTTGTTCCATTCGTCAATCACCCGTTGGGAAAAGAAGTTGGCCCGCACTTCAAGTTTGGCGTGATTTCTTTTCAGTTTGTATTGGTGACCTCGGAGACTTGTCATGTTTGCCAATTCAAAAAGTTGGCCATCTGAAGAGCACAATCAACTCCTCTGACCAGTTTGAAGACTAAGATCATATCCCCTCTGTATTGCCTATAAGAGAGAGGAAAAATTTTAAGTCTTTCTAGGCGGCCCTCATAGGGTAGGCATTCCAATCCGCTGACTAGTTTCGTTGCCCTCCGTTGAACTTTCTCCAGCAGAGCGTAGTCATGTTTCGTCCAAGGGCGCCACGCCTGAACGCAATATTCCAACACCGGCCGGATAAATGTTCCAAACACGCGCCCAAAAAGCTCTCGTCAAAATTAACGAAGGACCTCCTGATTGCGCCTAAGATACACATTGCTTTCTTTGCGATATTCGCACAGTGCGACGATGGTTTGAGAGTTGGTGTTATCCATATACCCAAGTCCTTTAGAATATTTACCTCCTGGAGTTGGTGACCACTGATGGAGTACTGGTATTCAAACTCAATCAGCCTTCTGGAACTAGACCGCAGTCGGATTATTTGGCATTTGTTAAGATTAAGGTTCAGCAGCCACTCATCACACCATGTTTGCAAGCGATCTAAGTTTTGTTGTAATTTTCGCGCATCCTCCGGTTTTTCAATCGAGTTCCATAACTTCAAATCGTCAGCGAACATTACCTTCTCGCATGTCAGACAATCCAGGCAGTCGTTTACGTATATCAGAAACAAAATGGGACCCAGAACGCTGCCCTGCGGAACTCCACTGTGAACGGTTTCCCAGTGAGACTTGGCGTCTCCGATACAAACACGCTGGCGCCTGTCTGTGAGAAAGTCGGCCAACCATTTGAGTAGGTTGCCAGTCACACCCATTTGACGGAGCTTAAAGATCAGACGTTTGTGTGGAACCCTGTCAAAGGCTTTGCTAAAGTCAATGTAGACTGCATCGACTGACAAACCCATTTCTAATGATTTTGTCCAACTTTCCATGGATGTGAGCAAGTTTGTGAGGCAGGATCGACCACTTCGAAATCCATGTTGATATGAACTTTAGCAAGTTATTCTCTTCAAGATGCCTCATCAGTTCCGTTTTAATAATCTTCTCCATCATTTTGCAACAGATACTTGTGAGGCTGACTGGTCGGAAACTGTTTGGTGATGTCCTCTCCTCCTTTATAGATGGGGGGTTATGTTGGCTATCTTCCACTCGGTAGGCAGAGCCCCCGCCTCCATCGAACTTTCAAATATCTTGAGAGCGGAAGGGCCAGCTGTTCTGTGAGTTCATTGAGAACTTTTGCGGATATACCATCTGGGCCAGGTGATTTAGTGGGCTGTAGCTGTTTCAGAGTTTTTCTTACTGTGTCCATTGGGAACGACACCGTGCTTATTTTGTTTGTAGATGTGGCAGTACTGTAGTATTCATCCTCGTCAAAAATGGTTCCTCGGTATACACGGACATAAAGAAATTGGATAAGAGGCAGGTCTTATCAGAGTTATCAATTAACCTGTTTCCCTGATTGTCTTTAAGACAAGGAATGCAGTCGCGATTTCGTTTTGCCTTATTAACGTAAGCATAAAACCTTTTCGAATTTCTTGGTATGTCTTTGACTATTTCTGACTCAAAGTTTGATCTTTCTTTTCTCAGAAGATTCCGACACCGATTTCGCTGTTTCTTAAAAGCGGAAAAATGTTCAGGTTGTTGATATCTGGCATATGTTCTCCACAGTCTTCTTTTCTTCTTGAGATTCCTTTTTATTTCCGATGTCACCCACTCGGGTCGGGAGACGCATGATCGCCTTTTTTAGTGGGCAGAATTTCTCTACCAACTGCTGAATCAATTTACTAATGAAGAACCAGGCAGCATTTGGGTCAGGTACATGTGCAGGGCTCCAGTCTATCCCATTCAGTAATTCTTTCATTTTGGGATAATCCCCTTTCCATACATTTCTCTGCCTAACTGCACGACGTTTTGGTACAGAAAATGACTGTACTCCCAAGCAAGAACACAATGATCACTTCGTCCAAGCGGCACGTAAGAACTTAATGCAAGGATGCAATTGTCGTCTCTACTAATGATTAGATCCAAACAGCTTGACTGCTGCCCATTTCGGAACCGGGTCTTCATTGTGACATGTTGGGTAAGAAACTCCTCATTTACCAACTGAAGTAATTTCTGTTCGAATGAATTTTCCGATCGCGAACAGTACATTGACACCCAATCGATATCGGGAGCGTTGAAATCTCCAAGTATTAATAAATGTTTACTACGGCAGATTTGCTTTACCTCTGCGATGAGTGCTTCGTCCGTGTCCATTCGCTGACCTGGGGGGTCGATATACCACGGCAATATGGAGGTCTGGTTGGTTTGGGACTTTCAGTTTACAACAAAGTATTTCGCAAGACGAGATCCTACTTGGCGAGGGCCCATCCGGAATAAAGTCAATGCCTTCTCGTATAAACATTGCGATTCCACCACCCCTACGTCCGTTTCTATCCATGCGGATAAGCTGAAAACCGTCTATTCGGACTTCGGTGTCTGCGATTTGTTCATTTAACCATGTTTCAGTTAGAGCTATGAAGTCAGGTTGTAAATGGTCCACGACCAGTTTAATTTCATCCATTTTGTTCAATAGACTCTGCACATTTGTGTACATCATTTTAATCTTGTTTCCTTGCCTCGATTTCTGAAGATTTTTAGTTCTGTCTTCCACATGGAGATTTCTGCTGGATATTTCACAAGATATATCCAGTCTCCTGTCTGGGTTCAAATCTATAGGCATTTGGTAGGGCTTTTTACCGGCGTGGTTGCCGTCAATTTCACCGGATGTTCCCATAAAAACGAGCGCACCGTTTTGACTATTTTGTTGTCTACTATTTTCAAGTTTTGTTCCCCTCGTATTGACGTCTTTTCAATTCTGCTACCAGTGTCCTCATTTTCATCCGATCGGTGGGAGAGTAATCCGGCTGAAAAAAACTCCACGATGATTCTTTCGTAGTTGGGACTTTCGAGAGAGCAATAGATCTACCTGCTGTTTACTCCCCAAAAACGACTTTTAATGGTCTTGGTCGAACCTCATGCGTTTCATTTGTAACGAGAGGTCCCAATCGAAAGATCTTTTTGATGTCGACTGTCACACCAGTTTCTTGCGTATCATTCAATAAATTTTGGAATGTCAGCAGATCCTGTTTTACCCTTTCTTTTGGCGTTTCCCCAGTAGCCTCGGAGACTCCCCTGAACTACCAGACAACATGACCTGTCAGGAAAAAAACTCGTTTCTGCATCCTGCTTTCTTTTTAGTGATTGAAGGTTGAATCATACCCTTTGATACAGTCTTTAATACTGTGTTCAAATTTGTCTTCATCGGTGAGCCTGTTGGTTCATTTGCAGACATCTCTATGGACCTTTCAAACTGCGTTAGTTCTCCTGACAATGCGTTTGCACGAATAGCACCCGGGAAACCTGCATTTTTGGTTTATGGCATCCAGGTCTGTCGATAAGTCGTAGGCCACTTTTCCGCCATTACTTTGCTGGTTACCATGCCCCTGCTTCATTGTTGTTCGATGGACATGTAAAAGCATGCTGCTGTCGCTCGTCCGTGGCAGTAAAGAAACCTTACGATTACTGTTTTTTGACTTTTCAGAGACCGTCGATCGCTGATTTACTTTTGTGCAGTCGGATTCTATGTGCATTAGATTTCCCGAACCTGGGGAAACGCAAGACATAATTTCCTCCTCGCTTATTTTCTTTCTGGTCATCTGTATTTCAACTGACTCAGAGGTTTGTTCTAATGACTTTGTTCTTTTTCTCTTTTGTTGCGCTTAATGTTGTGCCTATTGACTTCTACCGTTTCCTTTGTGATAATTATGTTCAAGCTTGCTGATGTTTTTCGGCTCATTCGCATCGTGTTTCGGCGAGTTAATTTTTATTATGTTTTTATGAGGACTGATATTATTTCCGATAGGAGATCGAGGTCTCCTTCTAATCTCAAAACTCTGGTTGTGAGTCCTCGGCATCCATCACAGTGTGCCAGCCCTTCACTGTTTAGCTTAGTTTTGGTAATGTTCAGTAGTTTACTGCTTTCTTCATTATTGCTGCTTTGTGGTTCTTCTCGGTCTGCTGAGAGTGACTTGAGTATTTCTGGTAAGTTTTTTTGTCACATGAAATCGAAAAACGGTTTACAAAGATAGGAGAGATCATTATTTTTGTAGTGTATACTATTTGTTTTTTTCTGCTGGTTTCCCGGGCGTGGCCGAGCGGTCAAGAGCATCAGTAGCTAATCGAGAGGTTGGTGTTTCGAGTCCTGGCTGAAGCGGTGAATAATTTTTCGCATGGTCGGGTCGTGAACATTTGCGTTTCCCATGCCAGCAAGATCTATACGAGGATGCATTAAGTTTTAACGAGCAGCTTAAATTATCAAGCGAATAGTTTACTGGAGCACAAAAAGAAGTGCTTTTTCCGAACCGAATTCACTATCGAATGTTACTACGAAGCAAAGAATGATGCAACCTTCGAAGTGATCCAATGACAACTTATTTCGTTTAGTCCTGACTTTGGGGAACAGATTATTGGCCAAAAAGTCAAAAAGCTTGGAGACGAGCGAATTTCAAACGGAGGTCCAACGACGCCGCAATAGAAACAATATGAGCAATAAATGCGCCTATTCGTTCAAAAACCACTTTAAAAAACAATAAATGATAGGAAGAATATTCAGGAACGACTCAGCCGTTTGTAGAGGTCAAAGGTCCTGGATAACTTCAGATCTTCAAGGGGTTTTGCACTTTGGTCCACTGAGCAGTTGACAGTATTTATTGGTGAAGAGGCTGTTTTTATCAAGTCGACGAAGGTGATAAACAAATTCCAATTTGATGTCGTTTTGTGAGGTAATTCGGCACAAGAAAATTTCCAGAAAATTCCAAAGAGCAATTACGTTCGTGCAGTGGCAGTTTTAATGTCAGAATCCCAGTACTTCATCAGTGGTCACCAACTCCAGGAGGTAAATATTCTAAAGGACTTGGGTATATGGATAACACCAACTCTCAAACCATCGTCGCACTGTGCGAATATCGCAAAGAAAGCTATGTGTATTTTAGGCGCAATCAGGAGGTCCTTCGTTAATTTTGACGGAGAGCTTTTTGGGCGCGTGTTTGGAACATTTATCCGGCCGGTGTTGGAATATTGCGTTCAGGCGTGGCGCCCTTGGACGAAACATGACTACGCTCTGCTGGAGAAAGTTCAACGGAGGGCAACGAAACTAGTCAGAGGATTTGGAATGCCTACCCTATGAGGGCCGCCTAGCAAGACTTAAAATTTTTCCCTCTCTTATAGGCAATACAGAGGGGATATGATCTTAGTCTTCAAACTGGTCAGAGGAGTTGATTGTGCTCTTCAGATGGCCAACTTTTTTTGAATTGGCAAACATGACAAGTCTCCGAGGTCACCAATACAAACTGAAAAGAAATCACGCCAAACTTGAAGTGCGGGCCAACTTCTTTTCCCAACGGGTGATTGACGAATGGAACAAACTGCCAGCCTCAGTTGTTCAGGCCGAAAGCGTAGAAATGTTTAAAAAGAAGACTTGATGCATTTTTACTTGATGAACATATATTTAGTCGACAGCAATGATCGATATACTAAAACGACTATCGCCATGTAACATTTGCTTTTGCTAGTGTCTATCTGTAAATAGGGTTTTCAAAGGCTCTGCCTATCTCCCTTATATATACTGAATTATACTGAATAATACAGCTGGAACGAGTGCAGGCGAGGGCTACGAAGATGGTCAAGAATCTTAGTCATCTGCCTTACGAAGCCAGACTGGTTAAACTTGATTTGTTTCCTCTAAATTACAGGCAACTACGCGGTGACCTCATCCAAACCTACTGGATTGTCAGAGGCCGCGAGTGTGCCCTAGAATTTGCTGACTTCTTCGAATTGGCTGGGACGGAACATCTGCGGGGTCATCCCTTTAAACTGCAGAGGAAGTTTGTCCACATGGAAGTCCGTCGGAACGCCTTTTCGCAGAGGGTCGTTGGAGCATGGAACGGACTCCCTGATGAGGTGGTCCTTTCAGAAACAATTGACACATTAAAATTCAAACTAGATACTCATTTTCTGAGAAAAAATTGTCAATATAATGAAGATTGTGTCAACAGTGGCAGGTTGTGCCTGGATCACACATATCGATGACCCTACATTTTCATTTGTCAGATATATCACTGTAAACGTTTGTACTATTGACATTTTTGCATGTTAATAGGGAACTCAAGGGCAAAAGCCTACTTTCCTCAATAAAGTTACTTAAAGTGACTTATCTTCAAATAATACGCCATTTAAACTTATCTTGGAGTTGAGGATTTTAAGTTTGATTGTGCACAGTTAGGCTCAGATTTTAACCTAAGTCTCTTAATCGTTCTAAAAGTGTACTTTTTGAAATACAAGGGGTCTAGGAAGCTTGGCGGGGCCAAAACACACGAAAATACTCTTAGATGGAGAAATTTCATCTGCCAACTAGAGCTCCAACTTGGGAGCCACATGTCTTCTAAATCTACTAAAATCTCAAAAAACATTGCGGTCAAGGTCAAGGCGCGCAGCTCGTTTTTGAAAGCTAAGTGAAAGTTCTAATTTTTTCAGAATTTCCTTATTGAAAGCTTTAATTACTAACTGATTTTTTGATAAAAACTGTGCAATTTTAACACTCTATCAACTGCTTATACCTGTGGTGCTCGTCCACGTCTACAGGCGTCAACCTTTATAGTCAACGCTTTCAACCGATATAGCCTCGTTATTAGTCAGGTGGATCTGTTATACTAAGAAGTCTCTCAAGCCAAAAACTACAAGCAAATCAAAAAGATACTCAACTTAAATTCAAAAAGACAAATCTTAAAAAGTTAGGAAACCTCTAACCCTCAGCAACTACCATACATACCCAAAATTTCCTTGTATCAACCAATCAATTTCTCAGGCTGCCCCAGTAACCCTACCTTACGGTACCAGTTTCCAAAACAATTTGTTCCGTTTTAATCTTATTCTCCCCATATTATTCCAATATTCTAAAATCCATTTTACGGGCCTCCATTTTCGCTAACGCAGAAAATAGCCTTCCTCCAAGGATACCACCCAAATATGTTTTCTCTACAATAATCTATTTTGGTTAGCAGTAACACCTAAAATTGGAACCACAGCCATTTTGCTTTCCGCCGGCACCTTCCTCTCTACGGTTTTCTTCCCCACCGCAGTCTTCCTGCGCATAACGTGTCCTCGATTTGGACATACTCGAACTACACTAATGTCATATTACTAATGCTAGATCTGTTTTAAATAAGATGGCACAACTGAGAGCCATTGCTTTCAAGCTAATGCCGATGTTTTATGCCTAACTGAATCGGACCCATCCCTTAATTTCCGACTCTTTGCTTGTCATGAATCAATTACGATCACTACCGTCAAGCATTAAAGCGCTGTGTGGTTATCTTCTCTATATTAAATCTTCATTTAAGAACTTCCCTTTTATCTAGATGTTGCATCATCTCTGGTAATTACTACTTCGCATCCATATCCTGTCGTCCAGGCAAAAGCG